>VSMD01029240.1:0-58670 GCA_008750895.1 Mirza zaza
ATCAGCACACGGGACATTCTCTAAGATTGACCATATCCTAGGACACAAAGTAAACCTCAAGAAATTTAAAAAAATAGAAATCATACCATGTATCTTCTCAGATCACAGTGGAATAAAAGTAGAAATCAATCGTAACAGAAACTCAATGGATTAATAAAATGTGGTATATGTATACCATGGAGTACTATTCAGCTCTAAGAAACAACGGTGATATAGCACATCTTATATTTTCCTGGTTAGAGCTGGAACCCATACTACTAAGTGAAGTATCCCAAGAATGGAAAAACAAGCACCACATATATTCACCAGCAAACTGGTATTAACTGAGCAGCACCTAAGTGGACACATAGGTACTACAGTAATAGGGTATTGGGCAGGGGGGAGGGTGGCGGGTATATACATACATAATGAGTGAGATGTGCACCATCTGGGGGATGGTCATACTGGAAACTCAGACTTATGGGGGGAGGGGGGAAAGTGCATTTATTGAAACCTTAAAATCTGTACCCCCATAATATGCCGAAAAGAAAAATACTTTGTGATGAACTATCCTATATGGAATATATCCTATATGGAATCTATATGGAAAGCAATTAATTCAAACCCCCAAGACAAAACATGATGAATGCAGCAACCATGCTGTCGATTTGGCATTTCACGAATGCTCTCTTCCTTTTGGATATCGTCTTCTCCATTCACCCCAAAAGACCTCCTACACCTCCCACTCTTATGGAATCTGTTTCTTATGTCCTCAACCAAGGCAAATTCCCTGGAGACTAGAAGCGATGCCTGACTGGTACCGTGCCTGAAGAGTGGTTAACAGTGCTGCCCCTGGAGGGAATGGCCTTTCTCAGCTCATCAGAATATGACTCGAACCCTAAAAATTTGCACGTTTCATCTCCCCAGCCTGTACTGGCCCATAGTTGGAAGAGGCACAGGTACGAGTGCGTGAGTGAGGGGAGATACAAGGAAAACAAGGAAGCCACACAAACTGAAAGTTCTCTCAGCCATCGGGCCCTGCCCCATCCATTTCTGCATTCTCCACCTCTAGCAAGTGGCAGGCACTGTGGGGTCCGCCAGAGGAAGTTCAGCTGTGCAAAGGGCCTGGCACAGCAGTTCCTTACAAACATGCAACGAACAGATAGATCTGTACGTGTAAAGTGACATATCCCAGCCTGGCTAATAGACTATTCTAGGCATATTCATGGTTAGGGTGAAAGCAACATGGTCTGTTTGGTCATGAAGAGCATTTTAATTATAGTAAATGTCGCCAGATTGGTGTCTAATCTCCAACATCTGCAGACACAAGGCTGGACACATGTAGGTAACACCTCCAACAGATAAATATTTTCCAACTCTTCAGTGAATGTAATTGTCCAGTGTGACAGACTGTATTAGGAGTTTGCCTAGTTTGCACTTTATTCCTTTATTCCTAGGAGGGTTGAGTAGACACTCCTAGAAAGCCCCTCGCCACCAGAAGAGAAGAACATAAGATCAGGAATTCTCTTAGAAGTAATGATAGCCTCACCTCAGCGTTTCTACACAAATGCCTGGGGGTGTATCCACACCTCACCCCTGAGGGTGCACCAACAGCTTGTGGCTGTCCTCCTCCAAATAAGGATTTATTGGAGCAGAATCAAGTGACAGGCTTGAAACCAAGGCAGCACAGATGAAGAAGACCCTGGGGCTCTGTGGAGATGTTGACTTTTATCAAGGTCAACGTCTGAGATTTATTGACCTAAGAGGTAAATATTGATGGAGGCTCAGGAGGTCAATATTTGCCCCAAGGCGAATAAATCTTCCCAACAATCCCCAAACTGAGATATGTACAGAGTGGACTCAGCTCCAACATGAATTAGTTATGATGTAGGTCAATATACCATTTCATTAGATTATCTAGGGCGCTGGAAAGCATACTAATACCAAGCACTTCCTGTTCAAAGTGCTTTCCAAATGTTCATTAAAGTGCACCATTCTCTACCAGATGCATAAAAGTGTTGTAGTCTCAACTCAACAGACGGGTTACTAGAGCCAAGAGCCTAATTTAACATAGACCACAGAAAAAGTGGCACAAAAACAAAAAGATGAACTGGGGATAAGGGTGGGTTGGGAGCTTTGGGGATGGGCAAAGATCCACAAGAGAGGATGTTGATTAAAGTTCCTGGTAAAATTATAAGTCCACTTGATTTGATTACTTTAATTTAATTGATACCCCACTATTGACAAACCTACTTGGCCAAGTCAATCATCTTGCTTATTTACAGGGACACTTCTGGATATTTGCCTGTCATAAGCCCTACCTCTGAACATTGGTACTCAACTCTCAAGAAGTGAAGAGTGTATTAGTGGTGGGGGGAGGGGCGGGGGGGGAGGCGGGGACAGATTCATGTCTATTCCTTTATTTGCACAGTCATTATCATCTGATCCAAATTCTCAGGAATTCCTTGGCTTTCACAATAGGGTGCTAACACCATAAAATACCAACATACAGTCACTGGCATTTGAATGCATGCATCCAGTTATCCTTCCTTTTGTATTGTCTCAAAACCGAATTTTAAACATTATGAAGTTCTGGTTATCTTTGCTAATGGTGAGAACAGAGCTATGGATAATCAAAACATCAGCTCACCCAACATCTTCTTTCTCTCTGATATTAGAATACATTATTTTTCCATGTATTTTATTGTCCTCATTAAGTTTTTTCTCAGGATATTTAACATTAGGAAATAATAAGCAAATGACAGCCAGACAGGTGACAGAATTTGTCATGTGCTGGGTGTCAAGACAGCAGCCTTGACGTTGTGCTCTACATAATCTACACATAAGTACTTGAGCAGACTGGGCTGAATTTTCAGAATTTTTTTTTAAACACACATATTTTTAAATCTAGATTTTAAAAATTGACAATGTTGTTGATAGAGCTCTCAGATATGACAAATTGGAAATAAAAATAAAAGGCATTTTAAAGAGAAATTTTTAAAATGCAGACCATGAATATGAAAGATAATGGAAGATTCTTTGACAGCCTCTGGTAATTGGGAGAAAGATACTTGTAGCCTTTTTTCAGGTCTAAGGATAAAGCTTCCTTCTTTGCATAGTTTATTCTAACATGGGTTGGGTAAAGGAAAAATTTGTTGTCATCAATAAATAGCTGAGTCTTCTGACTCGGAACATAAAACATCTCAAATATGGTATCCGAGAGCTACTGGCCTGGTGTTTGACAAAGTTGTGCTCTTAAATACGGTAACCAGGTGAACTTAAGAGAACTGGACAATGGAACAGAAATGAACTTCCAGAATCTTGAATTTTCAAAATTACTTCAATGTACTTTAAACCTCTTGGAGGGAAGAAGCAGGGTCTCAGTGGCATGGCTGTTTGGTTCACTTGGAAAGGAAACAATTTGACTTGAATAGATGTAAACAGGTAGCTGATGCAAGGGTCTGAGACAAGAATTTTGGAGTCCTGACCCCCAGCTGCTTAGGTACCTCATTACTTCATCCTGCAACAGGATTGGGAATTGCAGCTGCTGCCCAAGGAAGGAAGTGATACCAGCGTAACTGGACACTGTCACAAAGGGTGATCTGACTGACAATTTGGCACAGACCAATGAAAATGTTCACAGGATTTAATATTTAATAACGTAAAATGAAAAGTTGGCAATAGAAGGCTGCAGATGAAAAGATCTGTATCGAGTCAGAATTTCTGCCGACTGTCAGAGCGGCGAGTCTCTCCTGGGGATCTGAATAAGCAAGGCGCTGTCCTGCGGAACTTGTCATCTTGGGAGAACTGATCGTGTGTGCCACTCGACCTCGCAGCTTCTCGGCTTCTCCCTCCCATCTGTACTCCAGTTTTTATTTTTTACATCACGGCGTCCCCCTAAACCCTCTGGTTTCCACACTGCAGCCTGGAGGCAGCGGAGTGGCTGCATGCGGGCTCTGTGAGTGCCACGTGGGGGCTCTTCCTAGGGCACACCGGCGGGCTCGCCCCCAGGTGCCCGTGTGCTGTGACCCTAGACCCACCAGCCTTTCTCTTAATTAGCTTGGCTGAGATAAGACAAACTTGCTCTGTGGCCAGTCACTTAACCTGTATATGCCTCAGTTTTCTCATCTGTAAGATGGGAATACCTACCTCACAGATTAAATGAGATAATAAACCTAAAACGATCCGTACACTTTCTGGTACGGAGCTGTCCTCAGTAAATGGTAGCTACTGCTATTAATCAATACTGCCCACAGAAATCTGTGGATTAAATAAGGGAGTATTTAGATTGTAGAAATTGCAGAATACCTATTCAACCTAGAATCCCAAAATTTTTGAGCTAAATGGGCCCTTGAGTGGCGATCTCATCCATCTCCCTGCCTTCCCATCTTCTCAGACAGCTGACAATCTCTTTACCTTCAAAAGGGCATTAGAAAGATTCTGAAACTTCCTCTGACTTGGAGCCTGGTGTCTGCATAATCTGGCAGCAGCTTGAGTAGCTCAAACACCTTGGACCCCTGCACAGCCCTTCCCCTTGCGTGCGTGAAACAATTCCATCTCCAGTAGCTGTTCTTCAGCAATTTTACCTCCCTACCTCCTCAGTGCTCTCCACCACGGCTACGGACCTCCCCGGGGAGCACTGTCAGGTCAACGTGGCACCTGAACCTTAGCGAGCAGAGGAGCAGTGTGCTAGCAAGGTCAGGGCAGGTCTACAGGCTGCTCCTCCCAGGGAGTGGCTGCCGCAGGGAACCGCCCTGTGGCGTCTAAACCGCAGCCTTCACACCGAGAGCCACGCTGCAACAACAACGGTAGAACCTAGCCCTCACAATGCCCTTTTCTGTATTTGAAAATTTTCCACCTCTCATTGGATTTTCACAGCAACTCCGTGAAATGCCACTGTCGGACTTGTCACGCCCATCTCAGAGAAGGGGAGGCAGGCACAGAGAAAGCCGGATTCAGCCAGGGGCACGTGCTTAGAAGGAGGAAGCATCTACTGAAACCCAAGTCTTCTGAGGACAAACCCCGGGCTCTTTCCCCACACTGGCCGGCAAAGGCAAGTGGCAGTGTTTCCCAACTGGGGGCCTTTTGTTCCACTCCCGCCCCAGGGACGTTTGGCAATGTCTGGGGACATTTTTGTATGTCACAACTGGGGAGGGGTGGGTGTTACAGGCATCTACTGGGTAGAGGCCAAAGATGCTGCTAAACTTCCTACAAGGCACAAGACAGTCTTACACAACAGGGAAAGATCCTGCCCAAAACGTCGATAGAGCTGAGGTTGAAAAACCCTGTCTTAGACTTACCATAAGGGAACAAATAACAGAATCTGGTCACCTGACTATCAGCCCAGTCCCATTTTCCTGCCTATCTTACTAGGCCAACCCGCTTCCCCCAAAGAAACTTCACAGAGATTAGCAAAGGACTTTGGGATACTCAGAAGAAAGTTAATAGCTAAATGTAGAGTTGCTGGATTCTGTAAGGCTGCTGGTAACATTATTTTCAGTTTGCTTTTTAAATTAGTTTGGGAGCTGGTGTTCTTCTTTACATAATCACAAGCTGACAAACATGCTTCTGTATTTTTTTTAATTAACAGATATTTGTATTCAAGTTCTCCAAATTACATACTGCAGCTTGCGTACTACAGGACAGCTGCCATGCTCCAGATGTGGGCAATAACCAGAGCACGTTAATGGCAAAATGCAAGAGAAAGCAAGGGGGGAAAGGAAGAAAAGTTAATATATCAGGATGTGGAAGAAAATTTTAGTCAATGTGTTTGGAGTTTTATGGAGATGAATACCTTAGATTCTCCCAAATTTTCAGCTCAGTTTGAATACTTGGGATGACTCTGTCTGAGTTGTTCATTGCTACCATCAAAGGCTCGCCAGCACCTGTAGAAGCAGATCACACGTGAAGTGGGGCACATACGAATGTTAACAGTGTGCTGGAGAAACTGTTCCAGTCACCCCTGCTTACAAGCACCCTATTAAATGTGCTAAGCTCTTCATCTTCTGAGATGGGTAAACTGCCATATTTATTTATTTAGCCCAGTGTAAGACCGTACCCCTTTTTGGCCACTTTATCCCAGGAGCAGGTGCTCTCAGGAGCCCAGCAATCAGGAGCTGTACATGACAGGGCCTTTGAAGTGGGAAAGAGGCAGGGGTAGAAGATGAAAGTTTCAGTCCCAAGCCTGCCAGGAAGCTTGCTATGTAACTGTAGGAAAAGTGCTTCACTTCTCTGAGACTCGGTTCCCTCATCTATAAAAAGGGGAGGTGACTGGACATTCTCTGAGGTGCCTTCAGCTCTCACAGGTTGTTAGACTTGTTTTTGACAATCTCTTCAAATACAGAAAACCCTGCCTTATCTTTGAGTAGATAGCAGAAAGCAGTAACGCTTGAGGTTGTGATGTCTAAGGACCAATGCTCTGAGGGTCATGAATCAGGCAACCAGGTGTACTGCACAGTCATCTTCTGCTCAGACAGCAGAGGGTGCTCAGGTGCTGATCAAACCACTTCTAAACTGTGAAAATCAGAATGGAGGCAGCAGGGTCAGTAGGTGTCTCTGCAGTCAAGGGGACATTCATTTCATCACTAAGCCAGTAAACACTTATTGTCTCCCATGGGCACAGGGAATGATGAGATGAGACAGGTTGAATGCCAGTCTTCCAGGAGAGAGAAAGGCTTGGGAAAATGTCTCGGCAATTTCATGTAGCATGGCGGGTACTGAGGTGGAGGTAAGCATGGGGTGCCATGGGGACTCAGAGAGATGGCAAGAAAGTTCCCAAGGAGGTGGCACCCAAGCAGAGTCTGGAAGAATGAGCAGGTGTGAACCAGGGGAAAAGAAAGTAAGAAGGTCTTGTCAAGCAGCAGCTATGGTCAGGGTGATGATGGAGCAGGCTGTGTTCAGAGCAAGCCCAGTAACCACAGAGGAGAACACAAGAGATGTCCACGTGGCTCATCCTACCCAGGGAATACCAGTGCAGGACACTCTAGTGAACTGGGATAGTAGCCACGATGCTCTTTCATGCAGCTGATGGCATGGGCTCTCGGAGTAATCTAGCAATGGGATGCATCATCGTCATACAAGGCTTGCTTTTGCAGATCTCTTCAAAGCTGGAGATGGGCACCTTCCAGGACTCTCTTGTTGGGTGGAGGAACGAGGTAGCCTTTCGAGCCTTTCAGTGTTTTCTTCTCTTGTACCCACTCCCTACTCTACATGCATGGGAATGGCACAGTGCTATAGTTCACATACATACATAAAATAATTTTGAAGGGCTGGTGGTTCCAGAAAAACTCAATGAGGGGACACAAAGTTTAGTATTAATGTGATTAATATTAATATAAGATTCTACCTGAGTTAAGACAACACAATACGAAAGAAAACCTGGCTGAAATTAGCCTTCTTTTACCCGAGCGAAGGCCAAGCTGCCCTAGGTTGACACTGCCACCTACGGGTGGAATAGGGAAGCCACGCTTCCCCTTGGGGACGTTATGCATTTGAAAGATTCTTCTTTCAATTTTTCCCTATTAGCAGCTCAGTTAATTCCACCTCAGACACTCTGTGTTCCATATTTATAGCCATTTCCTTTGGATTCTTTTTACTTTTCTTAATTTGAATTTTCTCATGAAGTTTTCTCCTTTTTCTTCTCATTCCTCTCTCTCTCACACATCCTCTTTATTAGACACTACCCTGCCTGTAATAGATAGGTAAGTACAAAGTTAAGTGATATAGCTGTATCAATTAATAGAAACCCACAGGTTTGGAGCAACATTAAAGAAACCAATATTGTCAATTTTTAAAACCCTTAAAATACCCCTGATAACCCTCAGAGGACCCAGAAAAGTCATGAATTGTAACAATACATTGTCATCTAAGGAAATTCCATTTTTATTCAGTATCAAATTACAGAAGTTTTGCTTTTACCTTTGTGTATTCAATTACTGACCTGCTAACGAATTTACTGACATTGTAAGAGTATTGTTTTCTATTGTATGTAAAATGATAAAAAGATAGCATTTCAACCACATCCCTAGTTAAGTAAAATTCTGTGTACTGGCAAGGGAAACTAGTATAATTTGGAACATTGCTTTCAGGAGAACATTTTCTGAGTTCCAAATAAGTGACATCTAAGAAACTGTGAAAACATGTGCAAGCTAAGATCTGGGAGGCCCACCTGCTGCCAGGTGTCCACACAGCAATGGAACCACAAACAGAAACGCGTGCTGGTGCCGTGGCCCTTCTCCTGGCTGCCAGTCTTCCTTATAGTGGCTGCAGAGGGCTCGGCTGGTTTTAGGATTTGACATTTTGAATAAATATTGCTTTTCCATTTCCCTTTTGGTTACTGTTCCCCACCCACTACATAACAGCCTTTGCCTTCCCCACTATTCTTCACTCTTGTCTCCCTGTAAGAAGAGACGCTTATTTAGGTTCTTGACTATTTATGAGTAGAAAGCGCTTGTCTATGTTTCTGGTGACAAAAATTCCAGAAACAAAACTGAATAAACTTTATGAAAGTGCAGTGTTTTTGAAATTAAACCATTACTGAAAAATCATCAAGGTATGCTATGCTTCTGATTCTTCAGTGAATATAGGTTGCAGAGGCAACTCATCCAGTGCCCCAGTTTCCCCAGCTATCACCTGAGAATAATGATCTTTATCTAAAAGATTGTAATCATTACAAATTGCTTGGAAATTCTCAAGAGATAACAGCTAGGTGTGAAAATGAGAGCCATAGAAACCACTGTGAGCTGGACAGGCTTTATGTTCTGTTCTGGGTGTTGTCCTCCCAGACTGTCATCTGACCTTTGGCATCATCGAGTCTCTTTCTTACTGAGTTTTGCACCCGTAAAAATAGGATTGCAGTACCTTAACTCTGCAATCCTAGGAGTAGAAGTTACTATAGTAAGGGCTCTAAAAGGAACTATGGAAATTAAAAACAAAAATAAAACAAAACAAAAAAACAACCACCGGTCTGATTCTCTGCTCTGAGCTCCACCTAAGGTGTTATAAAGGAAGGAAGGTATTCATCAAATATCAACATCTCTCACTCAGACTAGCAAAGGGCATCACAGGCAGTCCTCTGCGTGTTTTCTTTAGTCTGTCCTGCAAAGCTTGCAGGGAAGAGGCAGGAGAACTTTATTCATTTTAAAAGACTCTAACGATTTACTTGCAATGACTTTCCAAATATGCTTCTTCTGGGTGACTTGAGCTCAGTACACGATACAGACAAGATGACCAGCAACTGAACTCGAGGAGGTAAGAGAAACATCAGAAAATCCAATCACAGTCTGGGACAGACAAATTAATGGCCAAGAATTTACACGGCCCTTTCTCCAATTTATACTGTAAACCCGCTGCTGCACAGGTGACACAGAAGCTTATCTGGTTTCCTTTGTTGGGAAAGTTGAGAACTCCAGGTGAATTAGAGAACATGGTGCTTTGGTGCCTTTTTCACTGAAAAATATCACAGGGTATAATCAATTTGTGCACGTTCCTTAGACCTGGCGATTGTGCAGACAGGCCTGGCAGAAAGAAAAGGATTATGCATACACACTCCTGCACCCACCCAGTCCTCCCGGCGGTAACAGTGACACCAGCAGGTGTGCCTGTGGTGGGTGCCACCCCGCAGCAGTAACCCTTCCTGTGTTGGGGGTAAATTCTTCCCTCTGGGACACGGGCTCCTCCCACTCTATGTAGAAGCTGAAAACTTCCAGGTCCCGGCTCTCCCAGCCTCCCTTGTAGCTAAAGGGCAGGCCCATGACCTAGTCACTGCTAATCCCACCCCTCCAGAGCCAGCCTCCAGATGAGAAGAGGGTGGGGAAGCAACCCCTCCAACAGGGCTGGCAGCTGTGGCAAGACCGCTGCTGGCTCAGCCGTGCTTGCTGGCAGGAGCGGGCATTCTGACCATGGACTAGGATACTATTTAGACTGCCTCAGAGTCTGGGTTCTTAGCTCTTCTGGCAATTCTGTGACTTGCCAAATGTTCCTTTCCATTTCTATCAACCACATGGCTTCCGCTGCGTGCCACTAAGGACCCTGACTGACACAGTGCCCACATGTGCATTGACGCACACCACATGTATACACACACCTTCTCTGCCTTCCGTACATATTCTTCTTTCTTTACTTTGAACAATGTTACATGCAGCTAGCTAAAATAACTGCAAAGGGTGGGGGAAAAAAGCCTTTTTTCATTTTCCTCCATCATCCACATAAAAAGTGACAGAAAGAAGGAACAATAAGCTGCCCTGACTGAGTTGATAGCCTTAAATTCCACTCTCCCTTTCACTCAAGCAGGACAGCGGCCAAAGTCAATGGGAATTATATTTGTATAACTAAGGGCATTGCTGAACCCAGCCAGACTGGAGAACAATTTAGCAAACAACTTACTCCACTGCCAGCTCTAAGTTTTAAAAAAATGAGGACAGAAATTGAGTCCTGAGGCCAATCTGCATGAGCATGTTAGTCACAGGCTTCTGGCTAATAGCCGAATGGCCCCGGCAGACAAATCAGCTCATTTTTTGGTGGAAGAGTCTTTCTAGGGCTTCTGTATCACCAAAATTACCTTCCCCACGTTGCCAAGTCCAAGCCGACTCAACCAATGTTGACTTAGCCTCAGAGGCCACCACTCAGTGCATGGCGAGCTGGCAAAGGCACACACTCCTTCTCTGTGTGAGGCCCAGGGATCTGCAGGGGTGAGTAGGAACAGGTCAGTGGGCAGACACAGTCAGCTACTTCTAAGTGATGAAGAGTTGTGGCTGCTGCTGAAATTGCTGTTCAGAGCTTAAGTCTGGAACCATTTTAATCTAGATTATAAACTATCGTAGTGACCCTAAGAAAGTCATTTCACCTCTTTGAATCTCAATTCACTTGTCTGAAAATTGAGCTATGTGGACTAGTACGATGTAGAAGAAACGGAATGAAGTTAGGAGACAGGTAAGATCAGGAACTTCAGTTCTGTCAATTATGAGCTTTATGACCTTGGGCAAGCAACTCGATAGCATTTCTATCTTGACATCTGTAAAACAAGGACAATAATACTTTTGCATAGTTGGAAGAGTTAAGAGTAATGATATATACAAAGTACGCACTACACTGCCTGGCAAGGAGGACTCAGTAAGTGCTAGTTTTGTTTGTTCATCCATCCATGAAGTATTTATTGGTGCTCCTGCTGTGCTAGGTACCATTCAAAGTGCTGGGAATACAGCCACTTGCGTGACAGATAATGCCCTTCCCCTGTGATACTCACCTTTCCCTCCCGACTGAAAGAGTGAGCTTCGTGTTCTGTGATTCTGGGGGCAGAACTAGGGCTCGGGGTCTCTTCGGTCACCCTGGGAGCTCCCTGAGGGCAGGGGCCACGTCTGACTCTGTCTGCTCTCTGCATCACAGGTGCCCGCTCATATAATTAAGTTACACTCAGTGTAAAATACTTCAGACGCCAGATCCACACGTCCAACACAAAATGTGCTTTATGTGAAGTGTTTCTGCAGATCTGACCATCTCCTGGTGTTTCAAATGTTCGTTCCCACTCTTTTCCATGGTGGCTGTCACCATTGTTCCTTTCCTATCTCTACCTCTCTGACTCCACTATTGCTGTGTTGTAGTCGAATAATTTTTTCAGTAACAGTCATTCGTCACTTAATGACAGAGACGTGTGCTGAGAAAAGCGCCCTCAGGCGGCATCGCCATCGTGCGGATGTCCTGGGTGCACTTGCACACGCCCAGAGGGCACAGCCGCTGCTCCCCGCTGCCACCACACAGCACGTTACTGTGCCGACCACTGCAGGCCACTGTAACGCGACATCAAGGACTTGCGCATCTAGACATCCCTAAACATAGAAATGGCACAGTAAAAATGCAGCATCGTTAGCTCGTGGGACCCCGTCGTGCATGCGGTCTGTCACTGACTGAAACGTCACACCGCAGCACGTGACCATATTATATTTTTTAGGCTGAGTTTTCAGAATGTGGAAAGTCCTGGAGGCCATCTTAGTTACCCTCTTTTCCAGTTCAGCAGTCTCCCCTATGCCGCCTCTGCCCGCTGGCGCCCAGGCTCCCGAGAATGACGGCTGTGAATAGCAGGGTGGCCACCCCGCAGGGCCACCTGCTTCCTGTTCGGGAAGCTTTCATTCTTCCAAGATTCTTCCTCCTACTCTCCTGTAATTTCGTGAAACAAGCCTCTGCTGACCACCTACTGTGTGCCAGATATCATACCTTAGCTAGGAGCACAGAGTGAGAATGTAGGTATTCTCACCCTCCAGTAGCTGATGGTCAGGTTGGGGACCTGCCGACCAGCGTTCTGCCCTCTCCGTCACATGGGGAGTCTGGCTTTTATAACCAAAGACAGTTATGCAGATCTCTTTCAAGCTAGTGTTTCTTAAAGTATTGTTCGCAGACCACCGGGATGAGAGTCACCTGAGATGTTTGTTTAGCTGCAATTTCCTGGTCTCCTCCTGGGATTAATGAATCAGACCGTCCCTGGTTCCAGGCACTGGAATTGCTAGAATCTGCAACTTAACAGAAGCACCACAGTTGATTCTCATGCACAATAAAACTGAAGAAATCCTAAGTCTTACCTTTCTTGCCTAAATAAGGCTAAGTTCCTTGACCCTTCCTCATGTTACATAATTCCCAGGCTTTTTTTTTTATCACCTTCGAGCCTTCTGTATGTGCCCTAGTGTGTAAATGGCTCTAAAGCGTGGCTCTCGGGCTGGAGCACACCCACTCCAGGCATCCTCACATCAGCAGAGGGTGCCATGGGGCTGTCAGTGTCTCCGATACAAGCATAGCACTTTCTACAAAGGAAGCCAAGGAGTACAGTATTTGTAACCATGTCACACTGTTAGTTCATATTGAGATTTCAATAAAATAATATTCTTTCAATTAAGACTCTGGAATACACCTGACAGAGGAAGATTTGTTCATCAAATTTATGAATAGCACATCACAAAGGAGAGACAGATTATGAAATGTAATGAAATATTTTTTTCTTAAATGAGATTATTAGCATGATTTACTCTTAATAAGGCCAAGGTAGTTCCAGTGACCATGGAGTATTATCTGAGAGTTTATGAACCATCACATTAGCCTTTTGCAGATTTTTTTTTACTGGAAATCTATATAAAGTCTACCTGTCCACTGTTTCCAGAATCTACTGTCGCTTATTCTTGCACTTAAAAAAAAAACATGGTGTTTTCTCAGACTCTCCCATTTTCCAATATTTCTTGACTATTACTTGCCCAGAATGGTTCCAGGACCGTATCTTCAACTTGTTTCAGTGTTCTGAGAGGTTGATTTCATTGGGCCTCGTGATCAGACCCTCACCATCATCATCATCATCATCATCATTATAACGGTGACTAATAGTTATTGGGTTTTTCTATGTGTCAGATGATACGTATTTTACTTGCAGGGTATCTTATAATCCACACAACAAATCTGTAACATATATGCTGTTGTTATATCTGTTTTACAGAAGGGTAAACTGAGCATAGAGAGGTCACTACTGGCAGACGGTTAATACTACGTGGCAGGGCTGGCGCTTAATCCTCGGTCTGGGTGACTCTAAACCACTGCCTTACATGATCTCTTACTGTCCCATCCCCTGACTCAGGTTTTAATTCTGTCTCAATCTAACTTATTCACCCCCAAATATGAAAGGCATCATAGAAAAGACAGTATAAAAACACTGAGAAGTCCTCTGAAACTGACAGATACCATGTTGCCAAGGATGACTGCCCTGTTTATTCTTCCTCTTTCTTGAAACCTAAAAATGTACTGTTTCCTTTCTTCATTTTCTGCAAGCCTCAGCTCGTTCTGGGTCTTCATGTCACCTGGCACCTTTGCTGCTATAGGGCCCTGCTCTTTTGTCTTCGTGCTCTGCCAGGTGTCCCTCCTTCTACCCTTCGTCCATGTCCTTTTCAAACCTGAACTCTGTGGAGAAGCACCCGTGCAGCTCTGCTGGTTTCCTTCTCCACCAGCATCATTTGTATGGTACTGTCAAAGTTAATTTATTTTCCAAAGCTGCCATCTTTCCTGAGCCACCTTTCCTTTTCATATAGTTCTTTTCTACAGACTTCAGTGGGAGGCCTGTAGCCTAGGCTAAGTGTCTGACTGTGTCCAGGGTCCTGTTTTCATTATGAATTCCTAGGATTAGTTCCTACTTCCTTTCAAGGTTCCCATTATATTAATTCACTCATTCCTCCATTCTTTCAACACACATGTATTGAATGTCTATTATGTACCTGTCTATTTCACCAAGAGGTTTATGCCTTGGTTGGCACAATGCCCGGCACATACTGGGTGTTCAATAGATATTTGTTGAAAAAGTGAGAATTAGTGAGACTTGAGCCCAGAGAGGTAGAGTCCCTCGTTGATTTTTTCCCCCAACATTCTGAGCCATCATGATGCCTGTAAGGCAATGAAAAAACACGCCAAGAACCCCATTTTAGTAAGACTAGCCTTCCTGCCAAGGTCTAAAGAGCTCAGATTCCCCACTCTGGCTGTGCCTCAGTTTTACTTTGGATTAGGAAAGAGTACTCATACCCTGTATGACATGAATCCTGTACGATATGACCACACAGTTTTTTTCCCTTTGTAGCCATGCTCAGGCTGTGCCCTGCCCTCTGGAGCACGGATCTCTATATAACTATGTTCCGGTCTGCCGACGGCCACCTTCCCCAACATCAAGGCCCATGCAAAAATGCTTCCCTCCAAGCCTGTGTCACAATCCCCAGAATAACTGTTAGTACTTTGGGATGTGAGAAGTTCACTCTACTTTATTATGATTCACTGTGCATAGGTAATACATATGCAGTTCTAATACATATGCTTCTGTCCCCCTTCTCCAATATTTTCTTTGAAAGGTTATATCTTCCTCCACTAATATTCTTTCTGTGTCACATGTTGTCCTCTGCGGCGGGCGTGTTCTTCATCCTCCCCGTCAAATTTGAGTTAATTAGATTTTCTCCACCTGTATGTGTGTAATCTCTGTACCCAACCTGCATTCCTTCCTCTCTACCCCAGTCCCTGCAGCAATTGTGTCCTAAAGGAAAGGCCCCTGGCAACCTTGCACAGGGCAGCCCCCCTGCTCGCTGGCAGATCACCGTGTGGGCATTCCCTGGCCAGGAACCTTCCTGACCTCAGGTTCTATGCCCAATGCATCAACTGCTGGTACAGCTTGGTTCTAGCCACACCAGCTCCTTGCAGGGCCCCGAGGGGGCTGCACTCGCCATGCTTCTCGGCTTTAGCACGCGCGATTCCCTCTGCTCCCGACCCCAGCCTGCCACCTGCCCATTTTCTTAGCTAAATTCACTTCTTCCTTGGAGCTTTGTTTCATGGAGAAAGCTTCTCTGAGCACCGTCCCCAGGAGGTGGCTGGGGCTCCCTGCTGTCTACTCCCACAGAAGTAACTCCATGCTGCCCAGGGCCCCACCTTCTGCGCTCTCATCACCGTTTTCTTCCCTGACTTGCCTTCTGTGCCCAGTGCTCCTGGGCACACCGGGCTGTGCTTGCCTTTCTGAAAGTGGGGCAAGTTTTCAGGGTGTACGGAGAAAACGACAGGGGCTGCCAGAGGCAGGAGACATGATTTCAAGAAGACGAATGGTGAATGTACGACTCTCCAACAAAACTGAACTCAATCATGGTCAAAAGCACAAACTCTCAGGCAAGCAGCTATTAAGGACACAGAGTCCGAATTCACCTGGAACAAAAGACCCGTCTATAACCATGACTTATCGCCCAGCAAACACTCTTTTTGTTCCATTGTCAATGCTCCACGGACCACATCTGCTTTTGAGCAGAGCGGGGAGAGAGAAAGGGAGAGAGAAATGAATAGAAATGAGCGTATGAGTTCCGTTTTATTTATTTGTTTTACATATAAATCAGCTGATCTGTTTAACATTCATATTGAAGTTGTAATCACTTTTGCGCACATTAAAATACAAACTAGCACGAGTAATAGGCTTTAAGAACAACACTACAATAGCTATTAACAGATAACAACTACCTTATCAACTTACAACACCCCTATAAAATAATAACTGCATCAGATTGATTTGCGGGAAATTCATTCTCCCAGAGAAGCTGAGCATGCGGACAGCGAGCATGGGGACGGCGAGCGTGGGGACGGGGAGCGTGGGGACAGGGAGCGTGGGAACGCGGAACGTGGGGACGGGGAGCGTGGGCTGCTCTGCGCCGGGGTCAGGGAGGCCGCGCTGTGGAGCAGGAGAGACAGGCATGACCACAGAAAGCTCTCGCTTTGATTTTTGCTGTATTGTCCCCTGGAGAGATGACATGGGGCAAATTTCTTAACCTCACTGAGACTCAATTTCTTCATCTGCAAAACAGAAGTAAGGGCACTTTCATCGTAGTGTTTTTGTGAAGAACTAAATGAGGTCATGGGAAGGACCTGGCCCACATAGCAGGTGCTTAAGAAATGTTAGCGTCTTTGCAAGACGCCAGATGCTCTTAGAGGGGGCAAGGGCTGAAGAGGAAAAATGCTACCAAGAACTGGACAAGCTGTATACAATACTGTCCTTCCTGTTCATTCATTTACTCATTCGTGAAACATTTCTTGAGCACTGTCAGAGATGATCAGATGATACAAAAAGAATGTTAGAACATTAGAGTTTCTCTCCTTATGGTATTTGCCATTCGATTTGGAAAGATAAGTAAACAACAAGCTGGACAGGACTGAACACGGGACAGGGCAGGTGGAGGGAGAAGACAGTGCAGTTCAGTTATGAGCAGGAAAGCAGGAAACAACTTCATGAAGAGGAAACATTTGAGCTGAGACTTGAAATATGAAGAATATTTCCATATATGATGATGAGAAGGATAGTTTAGGCAGAGGGGATAGCATAAGCAAAGACACAGGGCATGGTATATCCAGGGAACATCAAATATTCTATTTTGGGCTGCGGCCTGGAGAGCAGAGCAAGGAGGGGCGGAGAGGAAGGTGGGTGCGGGAACGAGCTGGTGCCAGACTGCACGGCCTTCAGTGCAGACTGAAGCGCAGGTGTCAGCACCAGGTGAAGGTGTCTGGGCTCTGCTCTGTAGGCAAAGCGAAGCCAGCAGGCTTGCCGGGAAGGGGAGGTGTGCGTCTGCCTTGCATCCTACGAAAATTCAAGTAGTCACAAATGACAATGGTGAAGGATGACTTTGCAGAAAAGTGAAAAACTTGATAGGATGCTTTAATAGTTCAGGAGAACATGAGTAGGACAATGGAAGAGAAAATGGAAAGGAAGTGTAGATATATCTGAAAGATAGTGCAGATAAAAATGTGTTATGATGAGAGAACTGTAAAGGCTGGATACAGGAGATGAGAACGAGACTGGTGACTTGAGTTCCAGAGTAGGCACTGGGAATTCTGTGGTGCCCTTTACTGAGATTAGGACTGCAACGGGGAATAAAAGAATAAGTTTAGTTTTCAGAATGTTGTATTAAAAGTGATCTGGGAGAGCATCATAGGGCGGAAACTCAAGGACTCGTAAGTGTATTGTCATCATTACTCTTAGAATTAGCCCCAGAATGGGTGCTAGGAGTGTACATTTGAAACTAATCAAGATTCAGTTAGGACAAAGTAAAGTAACTTGGGGATCACTTAGAAATTTTGATCCACAATACTTTAGTAATGAACGAGGGCTTATTTAGATCTCTACACAATGGACTACTATTAATCCAATTTAAATTGCTACAAAGTACTATTCTTTTACGATTGGTCTAAAAGTTTTGATGCTGAGTTTTAAATATTTGAAGCCTGGTACCATAGGCCCACCTCTTGGAACAAACTGTCACTCTGATTTTCCAGACAAAGGAAGGAAAAGATGTCCAGTTGGGCCACAGTGGGGGCCTTCTTGTTTATTCTGTCTGTTCTCCCTTACTCACCCTTAGCATTTGACCCAGGGCCTAGGCAGGCTGCAGCTGTTAATGCTGGTGAGCCGTGGGGACCAGAACCAAGTGACTTCCTAGAGCACCTCAAGAAGGACAGCTGATGGCCTAACTGCTGTTATTCTGAAAGAAAATGACCAGGAGCATTATATATGCCCTAGCTTAGGATTCCAGAGAGAAGACAGTCCAGAACCTTCCTGGGTCACTGAGGAGTGGCTACACACACCATTCTGTCTTGCTGAAGTGAGACGCTGGTTCTACCACCCAACTCTGCAAAGGAAAGGCAAGTAGGCTTTTCTTAATTTGAGAAAATGTCCTGCCTTTCATGGCACTGCTAAAACCACACATCTGGATGTCTGGGGAGGTGACAGCCACCGTGCTCAGGGGGCTTTATTCAGTGTGTGTCCCTCCATGCAGTAGGCTCCTGGGCTCGGTGCCTGGGGACCCAGGGGAGGCCTTGGGGTGCCTCCTAGCCCTGCGCCCTCAGGGCCTCTGGTAGCTGTGCCCAGAGGAGCAAACCAAGCTTCCTCACAGCACACTCCCTTGCCAGGGGGGACTCTGCCAGGATGACAGCCCTTAAATGCCTCATTAATATTCAAATCTATTCAAGTCATTTCAATTTGAATTCTATGCATATTATCAGATAGAACAAATGCAAATATATACAAATTCATCCATATGAAGAAATAAATAGGGGAAGCTCTGCATAATGGGATTATAATCATTCTCAGGGCTTATCGCCCTTGTTCAATTCCCCAGCGCTCTGAGGTCCAGAGCTGCCCCTGACGCCTCCATCTGGAACTGTTTAGCAGCAACCAAACCTTTCTTGGACACAGGTTCTTCGAGGGCTCTACATTTTATGAACCTATGTGGTGATGTCATCACCACCCACTGATGGCCCCTCTCCAGGGCTCTCAAGGTAGAGTTGCGGGGGACTTGTAGGGTGGGCATAGGGGTGGGGCGGCCTCTGGTTCCAAGAGAAGGGGCCTGGCAGCCCCAAGCCACCTATGGAGTCTTGAAGCAACGGTGGGAAGATGTCGGGGAGGGGCTAAGCACTGCGATTTCTTACATCTTCTCTAACCCGAGGAAGACTGCAAAAAGCCTTTCAAGTACATTAACTGAATCTCGAGACCTCGGTGATCCCAAGCGGCGGGTAATACTATAACAGCACACCCCTTTCCTTTGCTTTGGCACATGGCAGGGCATGCAAACTCACCCTGGAGTGGCCACCTTCCTTCACTTCCACACTGTCCCCCCTGGGGCTTCCAGGTGTGACTCTTTTCTAGCCAGATCCTCAGTCAAAAGCCAGAAACTCAATGTTGTACGGAGGCAAGGAGAGAAAAATCGAAGTGCAGGTGGTAAACTTCCTACCCTGCAGCAAACCAAACATAGCCAAACACAGTGCCCACTTGTCCTTTACTTTGTGTTGTTGCTGTTTCATTTCATATTGTTGCTGTTTCATTGCTGTGTTGTTCTCTATTTCATTTCGATTACTCCAAAGACAGGAGGAGGCCGGTGTATATGGTATTTTATTTTATTTTTGAGACAGAGTCTCACTTTGTTGTCCAGGCTAGAGTGAGTGCCATGGCATCAGCCTAGCTCACAGCAACCTCAAACTCCTGGGCTCAAGCAATCCTCCTGCCTCAGCCTCCCGAGTAACTGGAGTCCCCAGGCATGCGCCACCATGACCTGCTAATTTTTTCTATATATATTAGTTGGCCTATTAATTTCTTTCTATTTATAGTAGAGACAGGGTCTCACTCTTGCTCAGGCTGGTTTTGAACTCCTGACCTCGAGCATTCCACCCACCTTGGCCTCCCAGAGTGCTAGGATTACAGGCGTGAGCCACTGTGTCCGGCCGTATATGGTATTTTAAACAGAGTTCTCATACTCCATGCAAATAAAGCCAAAGTAAATTGTTATTAAGAATCATTTAGTGAGGTTTAACTACAGAATCTAATGGATGTGCCCCCTAATCTCTCTCCCATGGGACTCAGTGACACTGGCATTTGGGAGAAGCTCCGATGATTAACACAAGCACAATTTACACCAAGTCACGATATAAGGTTATAATAACCATTTCATACTAGGCACCTTTTATTTAATAGTCCCAAAGTATTTCGCTGATATAATGAGATATAAATGGGGTAGGAGAGTCATTTTCTCTGACAGGAAGACTGAGACAAAGATCTCTCACTCAGAGAGGTAGGATAAGGATGCTTGCATCTTCCTCAAAGGGTGGGTCGCTAGCTTTTATCTTTGGTCTCTGTGGTAGACAGAATAATGCCCCCCAAGGACGCCCATGTCCTAATCTCTGAGTATGTTACCTTGCTTGGCAAAAGGGATTTTGCAGATGGGATTAGGCTGAAGATCTTGAGGGGCGGACTATCCCGAATGATCTCACTGGGCGTGATGTAATCACACGGTCCCTATGAGAGGGAGGCAGGAGGACCAAAGTCACCA
This sequence comes from Mirza zaza, assembly GCA_008750895.1. Classification (NCBI taxonomy): domain Eukaryota; kingdom Metazoa; phylum Chordata; class Mammalia; order Primates; family Cheirogaleidae; genus Mirza; species Mirza zaza. The sequence goes on from VSMD01029240.1 coordinate 20,325, forward strand.
GGAGGTGATGTGAGGACAGAAGCAGGAGGCTGGAGTGATGGGAGGAAAGGCCAGCCAGCAAGGAATGTAGCTGGTCTGCCTTGAGGAGCGGAAAAGGGAAGGAAATGGATGTTTCCCTACAGCGTCAATGAAAAGCCAGACCGGGACACCTGGCCTCCAGCCTGTGAAACCATTCTAGACTTCTGACCTCCCCAACCATTAAATAGTACCTTTGTGTTAAGTCACTGTTTGTGGTAACTTGCTGCTCCACACTAGGAAACTAATACAGTCTACGTACAGCCCCTCTCAGTGGGGTTCCTCTTCTGAATCAGGAAACCCAGAAAATACTACCAGTACCGTTTTTTCCACGTCTCCTGAGGACAGTGCAAAACTAGCGCCATTTCGATGCACAGAAAATAATTTAATTCCTTGCATACAACTGATGACTTAATTCTCCTGACAACCTCCACTGAGCAAGCTTGCGTGGCCTCGCCCTTCTCTTTCCCCTAGGACGCCACCCAGTGTCTTGCCAAGCAAGGAGCCGGAGGATGCTGTGCACATCTCTGCTGCCCTCGGGCACAGCTCAACACGGCTGGTCACATCGAGCTCTCACCTCTGAACAGTGCCCTTCACAGAGTTTCCGAGCACTCCCCAAAAGCATTCTCTCTGGAGATTCATACCAACTTTGTGCGGCAAGTAGGAGACTCTGATTCCCTTTTACATACGAGGGCCACACACGGAGCCATGCACCAGGCACGTGACACAGCCAATGGCCTCCTGGCCTCTGGTCTAGGGCTTGTGGAACAGGTGTGGAGGGTGAGGAGTTGTGATGGGTGGTCTGGCCTTCAGGTTCCGCCTGGACGGACAGTGTGGTGGACGGATGCTTCGTGGCAGTGTGCGAGGGCCACAGTGACAGGGCGCCCTAGGAGAAGCTTCCAGACCCTTCTCACGTGCCACTGCCAGGCTCCGTTAAGTCCTCACTATAATGCAGCTACTATGTTCTCCTTAGCATGCCTCACGGGAGACAGCCTAGGTCAAGAGCAGTTTATCTTCCAGCCCCCGAGTCAAGACCCTTGTGTGCAGTTGAAACCAGCCGTTGCTGCTCTGCCAGGAACCGCGCCCAAGCCCCACATGAGCTGCTCTCCTGCCTCTCAGTGAGGCCGCCACCAGGCTGTGCTCCATGCCCGCACACAGGGACACCGCAGGCCTCCTCTGAAGCGCCCTCTCGTGAGCACTCCCTGGGCAGGAGCCCCGAGGAGACCGGGGCAAGGCGGGGAAGAACCTGGGCTTGGACGTGGAACTCCTGGGTTTCCATTTTAACTTTCACACTCACAATCTGGGTGACCTTACAGAGGCCACTTAGCATAACTTGGTCACATTTTCCTTATTTTTTAAAGCACGTATGAGCGTAGATTCAGAAAGAAAGACCATGTTACCATGGCAGTGCTGTGGATCCCCCAGAGTGCTATATAAATGCACAGAGGGACTGGCTACCATCGCCCTTTCCCCAGGGAGTGCTTGGCACTCCTAGGTGCTCCAGTTGCACCAGGCAGTAACATCGATAAAAGAGCACATCCCCCAATAAAGCTCAGTCATGGGCTGGCGAGTGGCATGCCACGCGCGGTAAGGCATCAGCTCTCCACAGTCACCGGCGCACTGTGCTCCCTGCCCGTGTGACACACACCGGCTGTGTGTGGACAAGGGACAGGCAGAGGTCAGCAGGGCCCAGCCCAGCCTTCCAGAGGCTCATGGCCTAGAAGGAAAGGCAGACAGGACAGGAGCCACTTGGATGCACTGTGACAAGCAGCACAGGGGTTTCCGCAGAGGGCTGTGGAAGGAGGGGGAAAGGGCAAGCGCGTTAGCTTGTGGGGGGGACTTCCACCATAAGGCAAAGGGAGCTGAGTCATTAGGGTATAAGTTAACCAGACCAACGTGGTGTGAGAGGACAGCAACCCAGGAGGGCGCAGGGATGGGGTGTCAGTGCACATTCACTCGGCTGGGCACTGGGGAGCCGTCAATGGAACATGCAACCACCAGAAGGGACCTCTATGCCTCCACATCTGGCGACGTGGCCGTCTTTGCTGCTACGTGACCAAAGGTTTCACTGATGAACAGAAACTTCACAATCTTCCTGTGCACAAGGAGCGAGCCTTCCTGGTCCAGTCTGGGATGGGGAGAGTTAAAGCTGTTGTTTTTGAGCCTTATATGGTCTTGCAATCTCCTGAAGAATAAACTGTCTGCCTCCCACACGCCAGTTTAGTTTACTCCGTCTGTCCCTGTCTCTCTGTCCTTCCTCCCTGGCCCGCACAACTCACCACTGGACGCCCCTTCCTTTGCCACACTGCCCTGCTCAGACATCCGGGAACACGCACAGGTGTGCACAGCAGCCGTGGAGGGGGTGAGGCCCCCCTCCCTCCTCGAGGCTGCTGGGTGCTGGGCTCAGCAGCTTGTGCGTTTGGGCTCCCTTTGCTGATGTGGGCTGAGGAAAGGCCTGGAGGCCTAGTGATGAGAATGTTTTTTTATGAATTGAAAAATAAAATGACATTAAGCAGCTAGCGATCCCAGCTCCCCATGAAGTGAATATCAATGTCTGTGGTCGTACTGACCTGGAAGATTAAAAAAAAAATTAAGAATTCTCAGGATGCATTATTATACACATTCTGAATCTCTTCAGTGTACAAAGCAGAAAATCTATCCTTCGTGGACACGAGCATCTCTGGGGTACAGCGTCAACTTTAAAATAAACATTCCAAAATGCAGATGGCAGAAGATCCACAGCAGTTCTCAGCTACATTCCTCCCTGTGCATGTAGATTGTCACACCACTGCCTTGGCCCACTGAGGCAGCTTGGGGCTGACAGGCATCCCGAGAGGGAGGGCACCGATGTCTTCCCAGCTCAAGGATGACGATGACATCATGACAAACTGGCAAAACTCCCATGTTCCACACTGTATGTGTGATCTTATCCTAAGCCTGGTTTCCTATGCTCAGGCCTGACTGCGGCCCCTGCCTCGCTCACTGTGCGCAGGCCATCCTATGACACTGTGACATGGAAACCATCAAGCAGCTCCCACGAGTCCCCTTAGCTCCTCTGGTTAGAAACTACTCTCAAGCACCTCACAGACGTAGCACAAGCAGTGTTCGAGGGGGAGCGGGGGTGAGGGGACAAGGGTGGCAGGTGAGAGTCGGGTGCTGTGCCGAAGCTCGGCATGCCCGAGTGTCTTAACACAGGCTGCCACGTCAAAGCGCCAGTTTCCGATTTAGAAGGTCTGGGCTACAGCCCCCAAAACTTGCTTTTCTGACAATTTCCAAATTGATGCTGATCTGCAGACCACACTTGGAGAACCTGGAGAACCTCTGTGATAGAGAATATAAGAACTCAAACAACAGTGCACCATATTAAGGCCCTAATACTGCCTTGCTATATGAAGCAACTACCTGTCAGGAACACGGGAGTCCATGCCTAGATGTAGGGGGATATACTGACCCACTAAGATTCCTTTCCCACTATAATTATGAATGAGCAAACCTAGTAGATTCTATAAAAGACTAAAGTCAACAACAAGACTAAGACAATTTATTCGAAAAGTACAACACTATCTCAGAATATCTGTTGATAATAAGAGAGAAACATATATTTCCCAGTATTTTAGCAGGAAAACAGGGCCGGAAAGTATTAAGTTTTTCTGGATAGTATTTCTTGATTCTGACCAGCTCTATCATTCAGTTGCTTCCACCTATAAAGTGTGGATTTATATCTGAATAGCTCAATAGTTTGATGAAGAGAAAACCCAAAGCAAAGCTCATGCCCAGAGAAAGGGGCATCATGCGTCTGTGGAGCGCTGGCAACAGCTGAGCACGCACTGCCAACACGATCCACATGTTCCACTACGGGGCCGGGGCTGCCGAATAAAAAGGCATTTGACATCTCCATGCAGAGATCTATCTGCCTTGCATTCCTCCTCTGTATTCCTCTGATTCGATCTAAAGGAGCTTTGAAAACTTCAAAGAACTTTCATGTTTTGCTAGTTTATCTTAAGTATCTATCTTAAACCAATATCATGATTTTAAGCATGGCTTAGACAGATACATGCCATCTTCCAAAATGATGCCTGACACAAGGTGAGTTGCACCTGCTGAAGCCGAAGGGTTGAGACTCGTACGCTGAACGGTTCTCAGACTCTCCTACGTTCTGCGAGTTTTGTGATTTCTCCCTAATGACTATTATTGATCATTTCAGAACGATGTAGTCTCCTGCTACTTTTACTATTCTAGGCTTGAAAAAAGGAGGGGTTTGATGTCCTGGAATGCCTTGTTGTTCCAGCACAGAGCTACCACCAGGCTAACCTCTCCCTAAGCAGAGTGGAGTTTAATTTTTTAAAAAATTCACTGAAGGGAACATAGGTGGTAATGGATTCTTGTTAATAAATCAGCATTTGACTTTCAAAATGTTAAGCTGAACTGGAACTGGGCCATGGAGGGAAAGAGCAGCAGCTAGCCATGTAGGAAAGTTTCTCAAATTCTTACACCGCTTTTGTATTGGGGGAGAGGTTTTCTTCCATTTTTATCAGCTCTTCTTCCCAAACCCTACAAGCTGTCAAGGAAAAGAACCATAGACCAGGGCAGGAGTTCCTGTGACTTCCTGATAGTCACACAGTTGTCAAGGCACGAGTAAGACTAGAATTCTTCCTGAAGGCACTGGCAGCAGGGGCTTTGGCATCTGTACATGGGTGCCTGATAGGCAGTTCTGTCCTTTACTGGTCCTACAACCTTAAGGCAAGTTACAGAATCTGCCTGAACCTCAGTAGTTTTCATCAGCAAATGGGTACAGCAATCCCTGCTTTAGTCAGTTGCTCTGGGATTGAATAAGGGAGTGCATGCAAAGCTCAGCAAAAGGCCCATGGGCCTCAGTAACGTCTCCCCATGGCTGGTCCTAATGCGGCGATCACAGACTGCTGTGGCAGAGAGAGAAACGTGATAAGGCCAGCGTACTGAGACCATTACAGGTTTTGATTTTTTTCTCACTACTCCCCTCCCTCTCCAGTTCAACTTTCTATGAAGGGATCCCAAAACACTAATGAAGGTCTGGGTGCAAGGAGAGATGGGGACAAATCAAGGGGCTAGGAGGACAGCAGGGCAGAGGTCACATATCTTGCTGGTATAACATCTTTTAATTTGGGGAGAAGCTCAGTCCCTATAATTTTTAGCAAATTCTTCAAACTATGGAGTTCCACTTTTCCTCTTTGACCCCTGTAGCATCAAATCTGCAGGTTGAAATCGGTTTGCAAAACTTACGCAAAAAGTTTTCTCCTCTGACTTGAGATGCTAGAGAAGTCAGCTGCTATTTGCCAGGAGAACTACCAGTAATCCTGCCTTCTCCCAACTCCATCGCCCTCCCAGTAGCAGGGACAGTGCACAGACAAGCTGGGCAGGTGGCAGCTTGCCCCAGAGAAAGCAGGAAGGGACTCCGATGGCGACTGGGGTCAAGGAAGCTGCTCAGGTTTGAGCAAACCTTATGGAATATTCCACTGGCAACCAAAATCCGATGAGAGAGGTCAGACAATGTGTGATGACTTCAGGTCACAGCAACGGCCACTCAGCCACTCAGGCCACACGGACAAGGCCCTGGGGCTCAAGACACCAATGGTGGCCTCACCCTTCCTTCTCCTCCTTCCACTCTATCAGCTTACACTGCGCCTGGATCAACTCTGGGGTCTCAGATGCTCTCACTCCTAACTCTCAGGAAGTAAAAACAGCCGGCGGCCACGCCCTGGGGATACAGGCAGCCGCCCGGTGAGGAGGAGGCCTTTCCCGCCACGCTCACGTGGCACTGGACATTAGTGACTCTGTCCCCGGAGGGAGGGAGCGAGTGGCACCCCACGGCCTGCCCGGGGGCAGGAATAGCGAAGCCCCGTTTTAGCATCTGTTTCGCTTTCAGCTGGGCTAGGGCGAGGTGGCCGCAGCACCGCCCAAAGGTGAGCCAGGCACGGTCCTGGGGACTGCGGTTGGGGGCGGCCGCCTCCGGGGGTCCTCAGCCCTCCTCCACCAGGGGACCCTGCCCAGGGGCTGTCGCTCCACACGCCTGACCCCCAGGCCAGGGCCCCGCCGCCCTGCACGCCTGACCCCCAGGCCAGGGGCCCCGCCGCCCTGCACGCCTGACCCCCAGGCCAGGGGACCCGCCGCCCCGCCGCCCACTCGCCTGACCCCCAGGCCAGGGGCCCCGCCGCCCTGCACGCCTGACCCCCAGGCCAGGGGACCCGCCGCCCCGCTGCCCACTCGCCTGACCCCCAGGCCAGGGGACCCGCCGCCCCGCCGCCCACTCGCCTGACCCCCAGGCCAGGGGACCCGCCGCCCCGCCACCCGCTCGCCTGACCCCCAGGCCAGGGGACCCGCCGCCCCGCCGCCCGCATGCTCAGGGCTTTGCGAGCGCCGCTGCTGCCACCGCCAGGCCTGTTTGGGAACTGCAGGCTCCTGCACTGCCGGAGAAGGGTCAGGGCCTCCCGCCCTTGCCGGTGCCCTGGTTCAGGTGCAGCGAGGCCAGCTCCCTGAAGGCGTGGAACCTCCTGTGAGCGTGGGGTGGATGCCAAAGTCCTCCACGAGACGCAGAAAAAGGCAGGGCCCTAGGACAGAGGGCACACAACCACTGCGGGATTAACTGGGGTTTTTCCTCTCTTGCCACAAGGGCTGGGAGGCAGGGAAGGTTGGCAGGCGATCTCTGTGTGGCATCTGAAGAACACTCTGAGCTTCCGTCACCTGAACGCTTTGGCACTAAGAACAGGCCGGCTCCAGTGGTACTCTGAAGCTGTCATCTCTCCCAGCATCGCCAAGGGTGACTGACAGGTGGCCTGTCACACCGCACCTCAGCAGAGTCACCTCTGACATTTGCAGGTGACTGACAGATATGGGCATGGACACGCACTAAGGAACATAAGGACACGATGGTTCCTGGTGAAGCTGAGCAGTGGCTGTCTTGCCAGAGGACGTTTCTCTTGGCAGCGTCCCTGGTGCCCCATTTGAGGCTTCCAGAGCGGAGGACTTCCCACCGGGCGGGAGCACACTTCACACAGTCCGGGTCTTGCTCTGCCTCCCTCGAGGGCCCTGCCAGCCTTCCGCACGTGCAGCACAAGCACTGCTTTCTTCTCCTTTCACTGTTCCTCGCGTTTCATTCCGGTACTGCAACATTTACTTACAGCCGTCCATGTGCCCAACAGCACCGGGCCAGGGGTGATAAAAGATGTGGATATTTCAATCAACCAATTAAGAGAAGAAAAGTCCCTCCCCTGGCTTCCTTGTTTTCTTATTTTTTGTCAGAACAGCCACAAAAGGAGCTACTTAGGTAGCATCTCCTACATTACTGTTCAAAAGCCTGGCCTGCTATTTCCCCTGCCAGCATGGCCTGCAAACCTTGTGCCCTCTAGAGCAAGCGTCCTCAAACTACACCCCGCAGGCCACACGCGGGTGCTTTTGCCGTTTGTTTTTTTATTTCAAAATAAGATATGTGCAGCATAGGAATTTGTTCATAGTTTTTTTAAAACTATAGTCCGGCCCTCCAACGGTCTGAGGGACAGTGAACTGGCCCCCTGTTTAAAAAGTCTGAGGACCCCTGCTCTAGATAGAGCTGAACGCCAGAAAGATGAAGGAACAAACTCAGAAAGGGTCTAGAATCAGAAGGACAAACAGCTGCAACGCTGGGTTGCTGTTCAAATATCAGTTCTAGGACTCGGCTCCCTGATCTTCACAGGAAACTCCTAAAATCTTTCTCTATGTCTAGATACTGAGGATTCCCACACATTATAATAGGATTTGTCTTATACCACAGCTTATACCATGAGCTTATACCTCATGCATTTTTTGGTGTTGATCTGGAGCAGCTGGATCTACCAGCACCTTGAAGAGCATCAAGGCACATGCAAAAGTAAGCCCTACTGAGAGTGACTTTGGTCATTCCCATTTGGCAAGGTCTCCGGGTGCGACAGCAATAATACCACCTCTCATTGCCATGGGTGATAACGTGAGATAGTGCTTGTGAAAGCCACTCTGCAACCGGTGAAGCTTTACACAAATGCTAATTATCACCACAGCCACCATGGTAAGAACACAATTATTGTCAGGATTACCATCAAGACCAACAACCAAAAGAATCTGCCAGGCACCTACAAGAAAATGTGCTGGCAAAGAGATCTATAACATACCATCTATCCTCTAGAAATGCATCATCCAAAATAAATAGATTGTTGCTAAGAGATAATATTCAGGGAATCTTAAAGTTGGAGGGATTTTAGACGTCATCTAGTCTACTCTCAAACCCATTCCTTAGGAATTGACTCCTACAATCCTGATGGCCCAAATGAGACTTACATATCCACATTCTTGGAAATGACACCGTTTTCCTGCAGAACAATTGAGGTTTTTGCTTCACCACCAAGCTTGTCCTGCCAGCCTCCACCAATTCCTGAGAAGAACAGGCCAAAGTGTGGAACACATGGTAGATCTGATGGCATTCTCTACTCTTCAGTGAAAGGTTACCCAATGCTGAAGACTTATAAGAACATTTCTAACACCTCCTGAGTAGAATCATTTAACCTATAACCCTGGTTTCCCCAAAGACAGTAACTCTTAGGAACAAGAAAGATGTCATCAGCAAAATGTCCCTATCCCCATCTCCCCTTCCGGCTTACCACTCATCCTCAATGGTCAGGCAGCCTCCAACTCTGGCTGTCTTCAAGGGGCCCCAGAAACTGGCAGATCCCATTCCTCCATGCACCTCACCTGCCTGCAGCCCAGTGTGTGGTCAGCAAGCCTGTTTCTGCGCACTGTGTTCTCTCCCACGCTCTTTAGCAAACACATCGTTCTTTAGCATTCCCCTAACTTCCATCCTTCTTTGCATCCCCTGGAATGTAGACCAACCATTAAGGTCAGTTGCCCCACAGCTTATTCTCTTGCTTACTTTCCCACCCCTTTATACAACAGCTATAGGGAAGATGAGCTGGAAAGAGTGAGTCTATTTCCACTCAGTTCTATATATTTTTAGCCCCATGTGAAACACAAGCACTACCAAGAGGTAAAAATAACATGTTGATCCCTCAACCCATGATACAGAAAGGACAACATGCCCGCAGGCTGAATGTTTTTAAAGTGTTAATTCTGTCAATCCATCCTCAAAAGATTTATCATGGTACTCATGACTGGCTGCAACCCTCCCCTTCCCAAGCTGCTTCCCCTCTTCCTGGCACTTTCTAGCCACCCACACTACCTGTTGCTTCTGAGCATGTCGTATTCTGTTTTGCCTCCTGCTTTTGCACACACTGTAGGGTAAACCTGGAACACACTCTATACGCTTCATCTGGAGAACACTCAGGCAGCCTTAAACATCAAGCACAAATGTCACCTCCCCCATGCAGCCTTTTCTGATGTCCTTGGCTAATACAGCTGTTCTCTGAACCCATCACCTTGTAATGTTAGTTGAAGTGTCCCCAAGCAGACTGAGAGCTCTGGGGCAGCAATATGGTCTTCATCATCTTTGCATCCAAAGCCCCTGCACTGTGCCTACGACAGGGAAGACCCACAGTGAGTGCTGGCTGTTTGGCCAACGGTTGAGCTTTAGTGTCATAAGATGCTATTTGATCACAAAAGAAGTAGTAGTAACTAGCCCACTGAGACACCAGACTACATGGAGCCCCTGGGGAAAACGAGTGTGGAATAGTGACAGTGATGTTTGTTTGTCATTGCTGAAACTCTTGGCATTAGATATCAAATTCCAGTCTTCGAGGCACAGGTTAAGAAGAATCTGAACTTACGACAACCATCCAGTATTCTACAGGCCAAGTGAGCAGACCATCTAGATAATTCAGCCTGATATGCCACATTCTTTCTAATACTGACACATGTAGGCCATTGCAATTTTTGTCTCAATTATCTGAAAAATGGCCTCAGGTAAATCTATTTTGCTTTGCCTATGAGGATATGAGCACCAGCCAGGGATGAGGGTGAAAACATACCTCTCATTTTGGGAAAGAGGCTGGTTTGCTCTAAGTTCTGGGGACATCACTGTGCTTTAGCAATGAGCAGGGCGTGTGTGTGTGTGTGTGTGTGTGTGTGTGTGTGTGTGTGTGCAGAGCAGGGGGCTCAGGAGGGCATGGTGAGGTTTCTAGATGTCAGGAAAAACCTCCGCAGGGAAGGCATGCAGGAGGTGTCTCGGTCTGGGCATTCCTTTGCTGCTGTTTTCAGGGAGGAGGGGGATGGCTCTCCCTCCCCAGGATAACTCTGCATGGAGCAGGGGTCACCCAGGCCAACCACTATTTCCATGACTTTAACGTGTTACCAGGTGTATCCAGGGAAAGCTGACATTTATTTAATGCTCATAGTGGTGTTGACTGTGTACTCACCGAGACACTGTATGCTTACGGAAGACATTTGTTTCCAAGCAGCTTATGCTAAATTGCAGTGATATAAAGGAAACACTTATCCAATATTGACATTTACTGACTTCTAGAAGTACACAGCCAGAACACTCATTTTTATCATTGAGAGAGGAGGAAATAAAAGCCTAATGGTGAGTCCCTAGCTCCTTCAGGGGATGAGGAGTTGAAAGTGAATGAAAGTCAGTGTTAAATAAGGAGAGGGTCAGGGCAAGGCCCCCAGCCCTCTTCTGATCGTTAGCTGCGTGGCGCAGTGTGCTTCTGAGGGAGGGTGAGAGGCTGAGGCTCATCTCGCCTAACGATAAAGCCGTGGCAGCTGGAGGGACGCAGTGTTCCTCGCCTGACTGGGAAAGTGTTCCAATGATATATAAGGTACGTATATATATATATATATATTTTTTTTTTTTTTTTGAGACAGGATTTCACTCTGTCACCCAGGCTAGAGTGCAGTGGCGTCATCATAGTTCACAGCATCCTCAAACCTGGGCTCAAGCCATCCTCCTGCCTCAGCCTCCTGAGTAGCTGGTACTACAGGTACACACCACCACAAGCAGCTAATTTTTCTATTTTTTAGAGAGACAGGGTCTTGAACTCCTGGCCTCAAGCGATCCTCTTGCCTTGGCCTCCCAAAGTGCCAGGATTACAGGTGCAAGCCACTGTGCCCGGCAAGGTATCTATATTCTTACTTGATATACACACCTAACTGGGTAAATTCTGGCTTTCCCCTTAGGAGGACAATGGTATGCAATGGCACATGGAACAGTACTGAGTCTCGATGCAGCTGATCCTCCCATCATTCTCCTAAGTGGATACGAAATCCCACTCCATTTGGAATAAGGGCGAAGCTACTCCAGCGTGGACACAGGCTGGGGGCTCTGCTCCCACTCCCCCTGGCAGCGTGGGGGCTCTGCTCTCACTCCCTCTGGACAGCTGCGATGGGATGTGAACCCCAGGGGAACAGACAGCCCCCGGGCAGCAGCTCCAGCCGAGCCCCACCCCATGAATGCTGGGGTGTCCGCTGGCCTGGTGAGGACCGAGGCTCGCATCGCTCTGCTGCAAGAACCACCATGCAAGGCGGGTCACCGCGGCGGTGAGGGTCGCAGTGTGCCTTCCAGCACACTCACCACCTCACTGCCCTCCCCTATGGCCAGTTAGAATATCCCTCTTCCCAGGCACAGGGGGAGCTTCCGTGTCTTGACTGACCCTGATAAAAAATCCTGGACTGGTTTGTCACCTAAAAGTCATCTTGACATCTTACAAAGATAAGGACTGAAAATATACCTACGCCCCCTCACCCACCCCCGTCCATACCAAGACCCTGCAGCCAGCACCGGTGGCTCTCCTCCCCACTCCTCCATCACAGGCAATTTTCTCTTCCTCGTGCATGTTTCCAAAACAGTTTATCTTTTTATCTCCTCAGAAGAAAAGTACTCTGAAAATCAGAGGTATCATTAGTATTGTTATTATTTTGCTATTGAAATCTCTTGAATTTACTCTGGATTTTTTCATATGCTTTTTTGGGTCTACAATATAATGCTGCCTAAGTCACCCCACTGGGCTGAACAAAAAAGAAAAATTGCATCTTTGGGGCCCAATCTCCTGCTCCACCCCATCTCCTGCTGGCTCTGGCTTCCACCAACACAGGCCCACGCCAGGCAGGGCCGCTCCTTGGTGCCATGCCTAGCTCACTGCTGTGTGTTCCAAGCCGGATGTGCCTCTGTGTTCCCAAGTGGGTTCCCATCATATCCTCTCGGAGCAGTGTGAAGGTCTTGACCCCACCCTGCATCCCTCCACTCCCCGGGGAGCTTCTTTTTCATCCTCAATAGGTCTGGCTGGCAACTGAGGACTCCCTACTGGGCAGCAGACACTGCAACCACCCCGTACCCAACAGGCATGTCCCAGTCCCCCACAGAGAAGATCTGTTAAAGAAGTGGTCCCACACCCTTGGCAGCTGTGCACTGGCCTTCCGAGACAAAAGAACTGATTCTTCTTCCTCTAGACAAGATGTCATACCACTTAGCGTGCTGGTAGGAGGGAGAATCACACTTATTACTTGCCTTGTCTTTTGTTATGTGACATTTCTGGGCAAGGGTCAATGTTTCCAAAGTTGCTGTTCACTCCTGATTTCCTTTCCGGGTGCCTCCTCTTCCTGTCCCCCAGTGATCCCACATTGTTTACGCCTTTTCTGCTGTGCTCTTCCCTTCTGACTCCTCCACTCCCCACCTCAAGGGAGCTCCTTGCAAGCGAAGCCTTTGCAGTGGCTCCCTCCTTTCCACGCTGCTTGTCATCCCCAGGGCCCTTCACCCTGGCCAGCTCCCTCCACCCACTGTTTACTCTTCTGTCTGCTAGACACTCTTCCATTCCCTGGGAGGTTCAGGCCATCATGACCCCCGCCCTCTGGCAGCCTCCTGAGAGCCCCTGCTGGTGTTTCCTACCAGTCAGGAGAGCAGGAGAGCTGCTTGGTTCCTCCCAACAGAGAGATAGCACCTTGAATTAATCCTTAGCTCAGAGATGTCATTAACAGGCAAATGCACTCTTTCACTTTCACCCAACACCTTCAGAGCAGCATGGCACACATGCAAAGCCAACAGAGATCTGGGTTCAGCAGAGTTAGTACTCCCGAACCACAAGTCACTAGGCAGGACAGGATGCTCTGGGAATTCAAGAGCAAGGTGTCAGAGAGTGGGGAAGAGAACACCTTTCTCAAGAGCATCTGAAGTAGAAGGCACCACGTTTGCACCTCTGCACCTTCCCCAACTGCCTCAGAACTGGAGATCTGATGGAAGGCAGGAGTCATCAGTCCTGCCAAGACATCATTCCCCCAAAGCTACCTAAGATGTGCATGTGCAGGCTGGATGAGATGGGATGTGAAGATTAAGAAGGGCATGGAGGAAATAGTTGTGGGTGAACTGAAATGATAGAGAGAAAAAATACAGCAAGTTCTAAGTTTATGGATGACAAGAGAATCAATTCTTTTTCACCCAGGAGCAGAACATGCCTTTTCTCTGCAGGAGGCAAATTGTGCTGTGACATTATCCCTCTCTGCACAAAGCACGGCCATGCTGACAGCTGGGGGAAGAGGCATCCCCAGCAAGAAAGACCCACAAACAGCACACATGGCAGCTCTCCATCCTCTTGTTGGGAGCCAGTCCAGGGACACTGGCAGGGCAGGAATGGAGGAATATCATTTAGCCTTTCTACTGCCACCTTAGGAAAAACAAATAAATATTTTATCTCAATCCACATGAAAAGCCCAAACTTTAAAAGAATAGGAACACAGCACATTACTGACATTAATTATACACTAATTTCTTCTCTTTCTCTAAAGGGTTATGAAAAAAAAAAAAAAGGAAAGGTGACTAGGCCAGGGTGGCTCACACCTATAATCCTAGCACTTAGGGAGACCAAGGTGAGAGGATTGCTTGAGCCCAGGGGTTTGAGACCAGTCTGAGCAATATGGTGAGACCCCATCTCTACAAAAAAAAAAAAAAAAGTAAGGATGAATAAATATTTGACAAATTAGGAGCGAAAGGATGGTGGAAATGAACTTTAAGAGTTTACCTGCATTTCTTGCTATTAAAATCTCCAGAGCACCATTTGGAGCACACCCTCTACATGGGCACTAAGACCCTGGGAGCACAGAGCTTGGGAATAGTGTTCCCAGAAACTCCAAAATGACATGCAGATTCCCACTGCGAGGGATGTTGGGCAGCAGATGGCCATGTCACCGGAGTGCCAGATAAAGCCCTAAAAGAACCCTGGGGTTATTTTCCCTGAGTGAAAGGCCATCCCCGAGTCTCTGTGCAAGGCCCTGGAACACATCCCAAGGGGGCAGCATGCAGGAGGCAGGGGTCGGGCCGGTGGCTCCGAGGCGGATGCCAGGCGGATCACAGCAGGTGCCCTCTAGAGCCATGTGGGCTAGAGCTCTCGTGACCTGCTGGAAGTGGGTATGCTCTGTCCAATAACTGGAAGGCGTGGCACTGGGGGGCTGTGAGGCACAGCACGTGAGATAAGCACGTATATGAAGGTGGTCAGACAGAATCCTCAGGGAATTCACAATGCTCAAAACAACCTCTGCATTAAAAAAAAATTCTACAGACCAAGTCAAAAGATACCAGTATTATATCTCAACAAAGTCTTCCAAGCATCTTCCCTCTCGATTGCCTGGCCCTCAATTCCTACAGTCAGATGCTCTCTCTTCAAGAGACCTACGATGTCCGGCGGTGTAGGTGTTCTGACTGACTACGTCCACTCTGGTCTCACAGTCTTTCTTTAGACCTGCTTTGGAGTCCCGTGGACTAGGCATCTACCATTTGGTAGGGTGGGCAGTGCCGGCCAAGCTCAGAGTACTCTGGAAAAACAAGGCACTATGAGTTGCATGATGCCATGGTTTCTTCCTAATGCCCTCAGGGCTAAGGGCAGATGAAACAGAGCATTTAACCTTCACAGGTAAATATTTAAAGATTCATATGAGGCAGTCAAGAAACAGCTCTGCACTAAGAAAGGAATAAGCAAAGTAGAAGGTACACACTGTAACGATTCAGACAGCCAGGGAGGCAGGGAGACACCTATGGGCTTCTTATGCCAATCTTGGTAAGAATCACCCATCAGGCTTCTAAAACCACAAGACCAAATACAATGTGCGCTGGTCCCCAGCATATGTGTGTGTGTGTGGGGGGGATTGGAAGATTCCCTCCTTCTCTCAGGGATTTTACATACAACTTCCTGAATGAATTGGTGAGAAGCAAAGGAGAATGGGAGTGAGTGTGTGTGTGTGTGCCCACAAGCAAGCACGCACGCATCCAAGAAAGAGGGTTCTCCCACGAAATGGTAATAAAACCGAACCTGTCTCCATACCAGTGTTCAGAGATAGTTCTTATTCATTCAGCCTGAAAACTCTGGGGAAGGCAATTTATCTTCCTGCTGCTGTAGGGAGCCCTGGTGAGAAGCGCACCACCATACAAATACATGAGAGTGTGTGTGTGTGTGTGAACACATTACCATTACACAGACACGGGCACACGCATGCGCGTACGGAGGAGCGGCCTCTCAGGTTTAATCAAGAGGGTCAAAAGCAAAGTTTGAACTGCACAGACGAGGAGCAAATCGGCAGCGACCGCAGTAGCAGCGGAGGAGCTGAGGAAGGAGGCCAGGTGTTTGCTCACCCTCTGCTCCTCCCTGTTAGGAGAAGAACCGGGGACCCGCTGCTCGCCGGCAACGCCAGCCGCCACGGCAGGGCTCTGCTTTCTTGAAAACTTTTACCCTCCATTAATCAACAGATGGATGTGCTGTTGTGGATTTTTCTCAGAGAGCCCTGTCCCTCTAAGAGCTGTGCTGGCCAGCGCAAATGCTGCCTCAGATGGCAGAGGTGGTACTGGCATTCCAAAAGAGTGGGAAGGCACCGAGATACACTTGTCCCCTTCAAACTCAATTCCACAGGTGACTTTTGATGCCTTTGGCTAAACAGGTACTCGCAATCCTGCAAATAACCCTCCCCTCCCTCCTCCACCACCAGTCCCACAGCTCCCAGTGGCAGGGAGCCCAGAGGTGGCAAAGTTCTTTCCGGAGAGTCTACCCGCTTGCTTCTCTGCCCTACCAGTTGCAGAAAGGAAACAATCAGCACCAGGGGCGAAATCTCATTTTATACACTGAATCCAGTGCTGTGTAGGATTCAGAATTCGACCTCATTCAGGGAACTCCACGCCGTTCAAGCAACTCTTCACAAGCTTTGCCCAGCACTGCGAGCTGCCCCCGTGCATTCTGTATTTGCAGCCCCTTTGGCAGCCGTGCAAGCCACACGCGTCCGCTTTGAATACACTCACGCAAGCCAGACCTTGTCCAAGCTGAAATATCCGCCTAAACAAAGCTCTCCTGCCCTGCCCTCTCCTTCCTCACCCTGGTCTGACTGACGGAAAGAGGTGCCCAGAAGTTCAGAGTGGCACAGCCACAAACACACTACCTAATTATCATACCGGGAGCATAAAGAGCTCATTTGCATTGGAGAGTTCGAGCTGGATACTGACAAGCGAGAAGAGAAAGTCACCCCCTCCCCTCCCATACCCCGTCCTTGCAAAGGCAGATAAACAGTACCATGTTGTTGTATTTGCAAAGGCGAAGAGGCAATGCCAGGGCATCTCAGCCGGGCACCCAGAGACGCATGGACCACCGAGTTCCTGCAAAGCCTGCCACATTCCTGCCACAGCCTCCCGCCCTGACAGCCCCGCACTCTCTTCCAAGTCCAGCGGCGCCTCAGTCCTACCTTGGCTGAAGAGGAAGAAGCACACGAGGAGCAGATCGAGCTGGAAAGGTCTCATTCCTCAGCGCGGGAGGGAAAGCCACGGCAACTTGGGTGTGCCGTTAGTTCTCCTCCTCACTGGCTCGCAGGGCTCAGCCTCTGCCGGTTCCCTCAGGCTCTTGGCAGCCTACGTCCCTGTCAGTCCCTCCGGGCAGCCACGGTCTCGGTCTCCTGTGCCTCCGGTGTCTGCAGCTGGCCGAGACAAACCGCCTGTTTAGCCGCCTCGGGAAGCCAGACCGTCAGCAATGCCCCGACTCCCACTCGGAGCAGATCCATTCTCCAGCTCTTGGCATCCCAGGCACACGGCTTCCTCCGGCGGGCTCCTCCCACAGCCAGCCAGCAAGCGAGCAAGTGAGCAAGTGACGAGTGACAGAAGAGCTCCTTTTACTGAAGCTGGGGCGAGGGGAGAGGGAGGGAAACAGGTCATAATTAAAGAGGAAATACTTGGAAAAGGAGATCTATGCAAAACAGATGGGGGAAGGCTGTGTTCTTTCTTTTCCCTAAATGAGGGGAAATTCAGCTTTTGTCACCATTATTGACCAAAAAGCATGTTGAGCACAGAGCAGAGCTCCTTTTTGTCCACACGATGTAATGTTGTTAACAGGAGTGAAGTTAAGGGTGACTATATGTGTGGTGCACATGCATGAAAACATGCATGCACTGCCTTTGCACAAGGGTCTGGAAACCGGGCTGAAATAGAACCAGGCAGAGGCAGGAGGGGAGTGCTTCTCTCCCCAGGAAGGACTTGGCCAATGTGTACAGCAGGAGGCTTGGAGATGGAGAAGAGATAAGCATGCTTTGCATTTTTGAGACTTTTATTATTAGGTAATAAAACCTAAATGTTTGCATCTGAGCTTGCTGTGCACTGCTCCCTGAAAACAAAATGCAGGAATTAAAGGGAAACCAAGTAGGTTTGTGACACAAACCCATTTATTATTATTATGCTGGTTTGTGCTTTTCCTAACAAGGACGGGAACCAGCCTGTCTTTGCATTTGGAGCCTCTCCTCTAATGAGCGCTCCATCACTCTGCGAGCACCTTTTCTCCAAGAGGTGCTGTGAGTCTGATTGTGAAGGAGAGGCCAAGGTCATAGGCAACTGTCTCCTAAGAACCTCCAGGTCTTTTACCTGTCATGAAATCCACACTCAAATCAAACTCTATTTCCTCCATGATATCACAAGGAATTTATCTGGGTCCATTTACTTGACAGACATTTAGGCATGCTTGGTATAAGCAGGTCACGGCAGGAAACAAAGTAATAGGCATAGGCCATGCGTTCAGGAGCCCGTAATCTAGAGGGCAAGCAGAATGTGCACACAACACATAAACTGTAAGGACATTACAAAACAACATATAAAAATGTGCAGCATTATACGGAGTGTGGGAGGGGGAGGTAAGGAGGAAGGAGAGGAAAATGAAAGACAACATTCGATTCTAAAATCAATCATTATTTCTTGATCTTTGGGAAACTCTCAGCATTTCCTCTGTCAGGATCACATATCAAGAGGACTTTGCTGACTACAAGGCACAGATTTCATGTTAACTTCAAAAAACTACCCCATGATATTTATGAAGAAGACAGAAAGAAGTAGGGGCACACGGAGAAGTGTTTGCTGGCAGAAGCTGACACTTGGTAGTTGACATCAAAGATCTACAAATTAGTAGATATCTGCTTTGTTAACTTTCCTATTCTTAACATAATAGTTTATTTAACTGTATCGCTTAGAGGCTGTTAAACATATCAAAAGGACATTTGTGAGCAAGGCTTATGGGGGAAAAAGAAATGCTGAGCTACAGAAATTACAAAACAAAAGAGAGGCAACCCATCAACTAAATTAACAAACAAGGTATAGAAGCAAAGTGTCAGCACAGCCCTGGTCCATTAGCTTGGTCTAACAGACAATGCAATGAAACAGAAGGGACAAATCACAAACACATAAGGTAATTTTAAATAGCATATGCCAAATATCACATTAAGACTGAAAATATAGTTATGTACAGTGCTGTAACCTTAGCAGTAGCTTTCCATTAAATCTACAGGGGACAGGGGGACTTTAAATGGTCTAGGTAGCATTCCTAAAGCCAAGACTTGCAGCGAATAAGATTAATATTAGAATGTAGATCCTTTAACAAATGTAGCAACATTTAATATTTTAACTAGAGATTTATCCTTTAAGCTGTTGTTTAATTTTGATTGCTAATTCCTAAATGGCGCGGGGCCCAGATTTGCTTAGTTCAGCCCCCAAGGGAAGTGTACAAAACCAGGGTCAGGAGGCAAGTGAAGCGTGCGTTATCGGGCACACACGCCCTCTCTCGGAAGAACAGAGGGAGGGAGTGCCAGGCTGGAAGCAGGCCGCTCGGCTCTCCCGGTCCCCAAGACTGGCCTCAGGGCGCCCGCGGGCGGCTCCCCGCGCGCGGCGGGGCAGAAGGGAAGAGAGCTCGCAGGGAGAGGTGAGCTCCCGCCTCGAGCGGGGCCAGCAGGCACCTCCACCCGAGTGCCGGCCCCGCCGCACCCTGGGCAGCCTCCTCGCGGGGAGGACGCGCGGCGCCCGCAGGGCCAGGCGCCCGCGCCCGCGCCGCCCGGCGGCCCGCTCACCTGCTGCGGCCCGCTCACCTGCTGCGGCCCGCTCACCTGCTGCGGCCCGCGCCCTCCCTGCGCGGCGCGGGCGGCGCCACCTGCCGCGGGAGCGGGCGCGTCCGCACCTGCGAGCGCCGCGAGGGCGCCGGCCGCGCGGCCCGCGGGCGCCTTGGAGTCGGGGGCGCGCGGGGCTCGGCTCGGCCGGTGGGGTGGCCGCCGAGGACACAGCGGCGAGCCGGCAACCTGAAAACCGCCACCCGCTCCCGCACGCCCAGGGCCGCCGCGCGAGCCGGCCCCTCGCCGGCAGGGGGCGCCCTCCCGGCGTTGCCGCGCCCGCCCTGCTGCCCTCCCGCCCGCCGGCTGTGCCCTTCGACCCCGACCCCACGGGCGGGCCGCGGCGTGGCGCGGAGGGCTGGCCCGCAGTTCCAGAGGGCCGCGCTCGCCCAGGCAGCTCCAGAGCCCCGCTCTGCGGAAGGGCCGCCCGCGCTTCCTGCGCTCTGGGACAGTCGGTGCAAGGTTCCCGCCCAGGTGGGCGCGGATCTGCTGTTCCTGCCCTGAGAACAGACCTCCGCCCCTCGCTGCTCTCTCCTGGCCTTCTTCCTGGCTCTCAGTCCAGTGTCTGAAACATTTATTTATTATTCCCTCGGTTTGTGCAATGGCCTGTTTTGGGTATTTAAAGACAGGTAGAAAGAAATGGCGAATTCCCGTTCTTGGAAAGTTCCTCTTAGAGTTGGAGAGAGGTATACACAGGTGCATATGTGGAAAACAATTTATAAAACATCTCATTGGCTTTTTAGTAAGAGAAGTTGACCTGGAACTCATCTGTCAGGCCCCTTCCTTCCAGATGGGTCCTTCTAGGTTGCTCCCTGAGGCCCTGCAGGAAGCTGCTGGCTGAGATGTGCTCTGGGGCCCTGCCTCTAGCCCGGTGTCCCGCTGTCCTGTCCTCCTGGGCTCATGCTGGGTCCCGCTCCTTCTCACAGTCTTCCTGCATTCAGGAGGTCCACCTTACAAGGGGAGGGAGTGGTTCTTTTATGATATAAGCAGACATCATGAGCAGAGAATTTCCTGTTTAATGCCTCTTTACAATGTTTGTTGCCCAGATACATTATAAACCACATTTCCTTTTTGTTTTTCATACATTCTCCCAGTACTGGCTAAAACCTCTTTGTCCAGGGATTTAACACATTTTGAGCGGCTTCCTACTGGGAGTTCAGGGTAACCTGATTCTGCAGTCCTGGGTGAGTTAATAAGGGCTAGAAGCTATATACACTTCCAGAGACCTCGTGGTCTGCAGAGGTCCTCACGGTGGCAAACCTGTCTGACCCAGGCAGTCACAGTCTTCTAGTGTATTTCTTTTTCATTTATCTGAACCACATGTCTTGCCCACATCTGTGTAGGTGAATTACAAGACCTTAACCCCTGTTCACTGTGGTTTGTCTCTCCATTGTAGAGGGCAAGGTCCCAGAGAACCAGGCATTCAGTTTTAGAAGCCTCCCCCAAAGGACAGGTATCCACCTCGATGATTCACCCAAGACAAGGCCCAATTGAAGGAGTCACAGTAGCCTTTTGACCTGGATGCTGACTTGGCCACTGTGACCTGTTGTAGCTCCTTAACAAATCTGGACATATGTCTCTTCATCTGTAAAATGACAGGTTTGAACCAGTACATCTCTGAGATTCCTCCCAACCCTAGACTCTTACTGTCTTGCTTTGCAGAGGCCATGCTGTTTAGCCTGGAGAGATTTGGAAGCACCTCCTGAATGCCAGCAGTGTCAAGGCAGATTATTTTGAGTGGTGGATCCTCACCTCCAAGAAAACAAGTGACAGACCTAAAATCTGCATGGGTCTCTCTGCTCCCATTGATTCTGACTCTCCCCCAAGTTGTTTTGTGTTCATTCTACACTGGGTGCCTTCAGTCTTTCCCCAACTTACTTAACTGTCTCTTTCCTTTCTCTGCTTATTTTCCCCAGAACCATGTCCCACATGCAGTCTGGGTTCTGGGTTCTTGAACAGATTTTCTTCAATGTAATGTTCTGAAGTTGCATTGTCTCCAGAATTTTTATTAAAGTAAGGGAATAATGATGCCAGAATGGCTAACTAACTGGGAGATGTCCTTTAAGGGCAATGAGGGCCATGGCCCCTTGTACTTCCTCAATCTTAACCTGAATCACATTTTACAGTAAAACAGGTCTGATCTTATATCTTCTGTGATACCCTGGCAGCTCTGTGAGGATAGGAACAGTGTCTCTCTGGTTTGCAGCTGTGTCCCTGGTAGGCAGCAGACACTCGATACATGCTGCTGAACGAATGGCGAAGTTTACCTAGTGCCCCACATCCATTTCCTGTTTTCGGAATCCAGTTTAACTTATTCTTCACTCTGTTATTAAACCATTGTCAAACATCTGGCATGTGCCTGCCACTGCTCTGGCTGTATTTTATGGGGATGGGTGATGAATTGAGCCTATATATAGTTTGCAAAATGTGGAACACACTTTAAGATCCATGGCACTATAGGAATGAAAGATATTTTTATCTCTTTAGCATCATTCTGCACAAGGGTACAATTCTCCAGCAGCACTGTTTAAGAACAGTAGGCCTGGTTAGCCCTGACACACTCATGCATGCAGGCCACTGGGTGTTCAGTTCACATGGGAGCCGCATTATCTATCTCACCAAAACCTGAAGAGTGTGTAATTTACAGGGAAGAAAAGATATAAGAAAGGCTCTGAAAGGAGGTAGCAGTGTCCCGGGCTCTGTGTCATTGCTGGCCAAGTGCACAGGCCAGGACCTTCATCCAAGCTCCAGGGACAGCGGCAAAGGCAAGCCTCAGCATCCCTTTTCAGTGCTTGGAACAGGTCTGTGTCATTTCAGAATATGCCATGTGCTCTTTTTGTGTATATGAACAGGCTAATTATGTGGAAAATATTGGAAGACAAAGTGAAATTCCAGTTATATGACTCATCTGTGGTATTCAAAAACCTTAGAAGGTATACTGCATTTATTCTTTTTCTCCATTCTTCTTCTTCATACCCCTTCCCCTTTCTCATAGCTCCCACACACCCCCTCGGCCTAAGTTACAACTTAGTAAACTTTTATAGCAGCTGAGGCAGCAGCTGATCTCGTGCACAGTCCCTTTAAGCTTTCTTCTTACATGACAAACTTTACTTTCTCTTTTTGTTTTACTATATACAATTTTCTTTCCTCCTTCCCATCTTTATATAATAAATTAGGCATATATAGATGTAAAAGTTATACATATAACATAAAAAGTATGTACAAAACTTTATGTACACACATATAAAAGTTTTCTATTACTATGCTAGCAATGTGCTCCTACCCAAATATTCCAGAGTACGCAACCTAAGACCAGATTTTCATCATCTCTGCTTGAACTTATCCTCAATTCATTGTCTAGTCTACAGACTAACAAAACCCCTCTCTATTGTTTAACTCCCTGTTCTACCACTTATGTCTATTTGGAATTCAGTTCTGTAATACCTTCCTCATGCTTAAGAATGTGGACGGTCGCTGTCTTATTCTGCTCAGACTGTTGTAAGAAAATACCATAGACTGATAGCTTAAACAACAGAAAATCATTTTCTCACAATTCTGGAGGCCAGAAGTGTAAGATCAGGGCACCAGCATGATCAGGCTCTGGTGAGGGCTCTTTCTGGCTGTGGATAGCCACCTTGCCCCTACGTCTTCACATGGCCTCTCCTCAAGTGTGAGCTATCTCTCGCCTTCGTATAAGGCCGCAAATCCTTTCAGATCTTGATCCCATCCTTATGCCCTCTTTTAATCTTAATCATCTCCTAAAGCCCTATCCCCAAACATAGTCATATTGGGGGCTAGCACTTTAGCATGTGAATTTTAGGACACATTTTGGTCCAGGGTAGTCCCCCAAGATAGAGCATAAACTTTTTATCACAACATATAGGGCAAGTCATACTGACATTCCTTTCCCGTCTCCTTGCGGATTCCTTCCTTCACAGATCACACCTTAGTCCTGCCAGATTCCTCTTTATCAATTAGAGACAGCAGCCACTTGTGTTTTTCCATATCTTTCTTATACTTGTTTCCTCATCCCAGCATGCTTCCGCACTTCGCTCATCCCATTGCCTAATAAATGGATGCAGCTGGATCCATGAGAAATTTGCTTCATCTTTCCCCTCTCAGTCAAAAATTAACAGGTGATTCATCTATAAGTCACACAGCATTCTTATAAGTCTTTGTTATATAGCTGTTAATATTATATCATAACTCTTACACGTCTGACTTCCAAACAAGATGTGAGATCTTCAAGGCCAAGGACCATTTTTTAAAATCTATTTTGCATATCCCAGAGTTCATATAGCTCAATGCTGGCATATAGTAATTGTTTGCTAGATGGTGTTTAAATGAGATAAAATTCAGCTAAAATTCCTGGCGTCCTTTCTGTAACCATCCAATCTCAAGGATGAAATTTTCTTTCATCATCTGATGCCTTTAGACCCAACTAGATCCAGGAAATTCCATCTCCATCTTCTGGATCTGGATGTATCTTAAGGGCTGAAGAGAAAGGTTTCTTACTGTATATTTTGAACCCAACCCAGACTCAGGCAAATGTGAGAAGTGGTGCGATCAGTCCCTATAAATTGCAAGATTTATACGAGAGCCTAACTCTAGCTCTTGCATTAAAAAAAAAAAAAAAAAAAAACAGCAATCTTGGTTATTCATATTTCTTAACTGCACAATCCCAAATCAGTTGAGAAGCTATCACACTCTATAAGGATTATGCAGACATAGGTACAAAGTAAGTGAGGAAAACAATATTAATCTTTTCCACACTCAGTCCAATTGGAATTAAGTTGGTGGTTCAGTGTGTTTCTGAGGTCTGTGTCTCTTCTCTGTCTTTCTCAGCTGTTGTCTGTGCGGATTGTGAGTAGGCACAGGAAGAGCCTCCTGCTCCTCCGTCTTGTTTTGTTGTGCCAGCCCAGTATGGCCCCACTTGATTTTTTTGATCATATAAAAATAGAGGATATAGTATAATCCAGTGGTTCTCAATGTGGGGTCCCTGGGCCAGCAACAGCAGCATTCCCTGAGAACTTGTTGGCAGTGCAGGTTCTCAGGCACCAGCCCAGACCTCTTGAATCAGAATCTCTGAGGTGGAGCCCAGATTCCTGTATTTTATCAAGACTTCCAGATAATTCTGATGCATGCTGACATTGAGAACTACTGTTATTAGAACATTCACGTACCATTACCCAAGCCAACAATTATCAAGCTGTGTCTAATACTGTTCCACCTATCTTCCCTGCTTCCTCTCACCTCATGGGATTATTTTGAAGCAAATTTAGATATCATATACTTGTATCCATAAGCATTTCCATAGGCAATAAGGGCTTTTAATATGGATGAAAATAATATACCTTTATAATAGATATCTGATTTATCCTTAGACAAGTTATCCTTAGAATATAGTCAACAGCCTTAATATGGTAGTTTTTGGTCAAAAAATCTCAACTGGATAATAGTGAGAGAGACCCTTCTTTGGGGAATTAAAAATTTATTATATTAAAAAGGATGAATCTGACAGTCTGAGACAGTTCGGGTTGCTATCACAGAATACCACAGACTTGGTATTCTTCAGCAATAAAAATGCATTTCCCATAGTTCTGGAGGCTGGGAAGTCCCAGGTCAATGTGCTGGCAGACCTGGTGTCTGGTGAGGGCGCTTCCTGGTTTCAAATGGCCATCTGTATCCTCACACGACATAGCAGAGACGAGACGGTCTCTCCCAAGGGCACTAATCCAATTCACAAGGCTCCACCCTCATGACTTAATCACCTCCCAAAAGCCCTACCACCTAATACCATCTCTTTGGGGGTTAGCATTTCTTTTTTTTTTTTTTTTTTTTTTTTTGAGACAGAGTCTCACTCTGTCGCCGGGGCTAGAGTGCCGTGGTGTCAGCCTAGCTCACAGCAACCTCAAACTCCTGGGCTCAAGCGATCCTCCTGCCTCAGCCTCCTGAGTAGCTGGGACTACAGGCAGTTGCCACCATGCCCAGCTAATATTTTTTCTATATATTTTTAGTTGGCCAATGAATTTCTTTCTATTTTTAGTAAAGACGGGGTCTCATTCTTGCTCAGGCTGGTTTCTAACTCCTGACCTTGAGCGATCCTCCCACCTCGGCCTCCCAGAGTGCTAGGACTACAGGTGTGAGCCACCTCGCCTGGCCTGAGGGGTTAGCGTTTCAACACACAAATTTTGGGGTCACAGAAACATTCAATCCACGACAATGGGGAAGAAAAATAAACATCAAAGAACCAAGTCCCAGTTGCAGCCTTGATGAAATGATACATGCCTTTACCTTGGAAGGGACTGACTCCTTACAGTTTATAAAAGTGTTGTGCTACCTCCTATTCATGGGGTATGTGACCCTATCGTTTCCCTAGAATTGTGATAGATTCATGATATCTATCTGTATTATTCTCCCTGGTCTTTGTTCTGACCAATTTACATTTATATGAAAATTGGCTACAGCACTAGAGGTAAGAGTGTCACCCATGACCTTGACCAGATATTACCTGAAAAATACAGGAGTGAACCTATGACCCTGTTCTCGTCAGCTGAGTGTGCTCAGACTCCAAGGCAGCCAGTCAGTCTTACCGCAGGCTGCGTCATTGCTTGGTCCTTTCAGGTCCCCACAAAGTACGCATTAGACTACAAGAAACTCAGGAGAATCTTTGCTCCCCTCTTCAGATGTCCATGGTAAAACTGACACTTGCATGGAGCATGATTTGATAGTAATATCTGCAAAGTGTCAAAAAGGGGAGGAGATCGATACACTTAATTTACTTGGAATAATTCATTGCCTAACTGGAGTTTTTAGTGAGGGTAGACAAATTCCACACTAAACTAACTCACCCACCTGGACCCAGAGGAATAAGGTGAACCCATTTTTTTAATGAGATGTAAAACTGAGTTTCTTGCTTTCATTAATGATGCCGTTGGCCCTTCAATTAATGAATGACGGGGTGTTCATTCCGCCAGCCAGTTTTCAAGGTGGGGGGCGGCTACTACTGACTCCCTTGCTGTCTGCCTGAGCTGATTGCTCTCGTGATCTGCCTTTGGGTTTAGTGTGCTGCTTGCTCAGAGGCTCTCAGTTTGGCACTACATTCTACCTTGAGAGGAAGGAAAAGTGCAGAAAGTTTTTCTGTGCCAGGGGGCAGTGGTGATTTTTCTTTCCTTTTAAAGCTAAACCAATAGAAAACCTCTTTTTCATGGAACTAGAAGTTAGAGAGACAGCGGAATTGCAGATGGCAGCCAGGGCATCCTCAGGATGGTTCACTAAGGTCCTAGGGTCCCTCTGAGATAAACATTCAAGAGGCATCAGTGTAAGTGGCTTCGCAATGATCTATCAACTTTCTCTCATTCATCTGGCCCTGTGTGCAAGGTGATCTGAATACGGTTTGCCATATGTTTGCAGCGAGAGCCCGTGAGTGCTGAGTCTTTGAGGGAGAAAAGTCTTGAGAGGAAGAGGTTTTACCCTTCCTTGTTAAGCTATAACCATTGCTGGTGAGTGCTTGGCCCAGTGGTGTCGCGTTGACATGGGACGGGAAGGGGCCAAGACAGGAGGTCCCCGTTGAAGCAGCTGAAGGGGCTTGGGGAGGAGGCTGTAATCATAAGGTGTCTTCAAATAATTATGCTATTACTATCTGATTAAGAAGTGCCACTTTCTACTTTACCTGACATTCAGAGATCACCTGGCAATGGGCTTTCTACTGAGCTTTGGCCTCCTCCCTGCAGGGGAGGGAAAGGTTCGCAGAGAGACAACTTGGGCTCTGGAGGGGGCCAGGAGGTGAATTTCCAATCTCCTCATCTGTCAAACTTCCCACCTTCTTGTGCCTCATTTGAATTATCTTCAAAACAAGGGAAAGAATGTATTTCTCTACTCCTGGCTTGTCAGGAAGCTGGTAAACAAATCAAAATATAAATCTCTGTGAACAGGTTTTATCATCTGTTAAAATAGGGGGCTCAATCGATAAACGTGTCAAATGCTGACTTTCTCAAGGGGACACAGAGGGTTTAAGACACAGGCCCTGCCCTCAAGTGCCTTTCAGTTCAGTTGAGCACACATACACACAGGGGCGTTGGTTGTTTGATTCAGGTAGCTGTTTATTTATTCATTCAAATGTTCATGCTACAATATTTATTGAGCACCTGCTTTGTGTCGGGCACTTTAGGTTGGCCCTGGTAACACAGAGATGAAAAAGATAGACATTCTGTCCTCGAAGGATACATTATGGTCTAGTGAGACTTGAAGCATAAGCTTTTGAGAGGAACTGAAAGTGACCCGGTAATACAGACATTCTGGAAAGGGAGCGTTTGCTGTGGGCTGGGCAGACAGAAACTTCCACCAAGGTCCTCAGGGACAGGGTTCCTATTTGTTCCATCTGTCCTAGTTAAACCAGAGCCCTGACCTCCACTGCCCTCTACTCTCCACTCCATGCTCCATCTCCGAAAACACGAGGAAGAAAGCCCAGTAGGAGAAGCAACATTGTGGGAACAGAGGAGGAGATTAATTCCTAATTTTGATTTCCTTTGAACCATTTTTACTTGACTGAGTCAAACTTGCTGTGGAAGATGATTCATTACTATCTATTTTAAATCATGATCAGGAAGCACAATGACACCCCAAAATGACAGAGAATGTGTTTCAAGTGAAAAAAATCTTAATTTTTTAAACTTTCTTTTTGAATAATTTGGTTCTTCCTTATGGAACATAAGGAAAAGAAAAGACCTAAAAAAGTTGTTAAAGAATTCACTACTGCTGATGGAATTTGTGTATTACTTATGTAAGCAAAAAATAAAAAAAGACAATCTCATTTTGAAAATATCACATATTATAAAAGCATTTTACTCTTCTTTTACTCACCCTCACCCTAAATATACTCCTGGAGTAACCACTCCTAGCAGTTCGATGTGCATCTCTCTAGTCGTTTTTTGTGCTTTTATGTACACATAGAAGAATAAGTGCCTATTGGTCCCACAGGCACAAATGGAACAACACATACTATGTATTATTCTGTGATTACAACTTCTTTGAATTTAACATATCTCACAGGTTTTTCTAATGATAGTCTTCTGTACATGCCTAAAGAAAATTAAAGTGAAGACTTTGTTTCCTTGCGCTCTGCTTTCCAAGGGAAGGTGTGCTTCTGCCATCCACGTCAGATCCAGCCTCCAGGTGAAGCAGTGATGTCTGTGCAAGTCAGGGAAAGAGGAAAGGGAAAAGGTGAGTGTGCAGGAAATAATACAAGCCACCATGAGTCTCCAGGTTTTTTAATCTGGCCTAAAGAGAGGGAAGGGAAACAAGACCAAAAATTAATTATTGAAACTCTTAGGCAAATGATCAGCTGGCCTTGGGGAGTAAGGTAGTCCTGACCTTGAACTAAACACTACCAAGCCCACATTTGTCGGCCGCTTTCTATATGCAAAAATCTACAAGTATTTTAGTGGTGTGTTTTCCACCACTGCCTTTTACAAAAGAAAGGAAGGAAGGAAGGAAAGGAGGGAGGGAGACAAGGAGGGAGGGAAAGAAGGAAGGAGGGAGGGAAGGAAGGAAAGACAGAAAAAGTCAGATCTGGCCTCTGCCCTCACAGGCTTGTTGTGGAGTTGTAGGGTGCTCATCTTGTGTGAAGTTTGGAGCATCCAGGAGCACACACATGAAGCAGAAAATGGTTTGTTCTGAGTTCCCAGCATGATCATCTGATAATTATTCGATCCGCCATCATACTCAACCCTTTCCACTCTGGAGTGGGGTAGTCTTTGGGGAAGCATTCTTTAACTTATTTGGTTTTAGACCCAATTAACCAGAGACCTTGATATCCATGGAGCCCATCTCTTATCTCCCTCTCTGTCTCCCAATACATAGGCAATCAAATTATACAGAAGTGTTATTTCTGTATGAGAGAAGGAGATTAATTCTTGAATGTTTTAGTGCAGTTGTAGAAACAAACAGAACATCTGAGTCTTTGGTGACAGTTCACTCAGGCCTTGAAGAACACAAGAAAGACCCTGCTGAGGGCCTCTCTGGAAACTGTCACGGGGGAAGGCCCATGGGTCCAGTTAGGAAACTCTGAACAGTCCTACCATGCTGGAGGAGCTTAGGGCAGACACGGAGCAAAAGCTGTGCAGTCACATTTTATTCCCGGCATAAAATCAGGTGCTCTCAGATGGGATTTAGACTACAGTGTCATAAGTGACTTTTTATAGAGGTAAGGGCAGGGCTAAGGGGACCAATAAGAGGTGATGTCGTGCACAGAGGTACACAGAGTGCAGAAGGTCAGCACTGAGGTGTCTGGGGCTCAGACTTCTCCTCCTCGGCCTTACTACCAGGCCCCACGGTGCTTTTCCGTTTAAAACTATGAACTGCCTTAGCTCCCCTTGCAGGTGGAGGGCCGGCGCAATCTACCTCCTACCTACACCCTGTCATCTGCCAGGTAAGGTTTCCGGGAGGGTTACTGTGTGACTGATGAAAGGGACTCAGCTGGCCCATGCCCTTCGCCCTTTGCTCCTCTTTCCATCTTCCTGTCTAGAATGCAAATCGAGGCCTGGAGTACAGCAGGCATTCTGTGAACTTGAAGCAAAGGCCTGTGCTTAGAAGGGCAGGAAAGGGATGAGAATGACCCTGGTTCACGATGACTTCCTGGAACAACGTCTGTCTCAAAGTGCAGGCCTCCCGACTTCTTGTTATTTGAGAAAAGTGAAGCCTCTGTAGTCATATTTCTGTTACGTGAAACTGCATGTACCAGTGCAAAGTGCTTGTGTTTATGGTACAGGCTGTGTGGAACCACTGACGCCTGGGGGGTGCAGTGTAGACCTGGTCTCGGGGGACTTCGCCACTTGCACACCTCCATCCTGGACCTGGTAAGAACAGGAGAGACCTGGCGTTGGGTGATCTGGCTGCGTCTCATCCAGGTCTAGCCCTGGCTAGCCAGGTGACTCAGAGTGATTCACTTACCTTTTCTGGGAATGGTGTCCTCATTTAGAAGAAGGTTTTCTTAGAAGGTCTCTGAAGGATTGTCAGCCCCATGGTTTCCAGATTAGAGCAATGGGTTAGGAAGGTGGCAGGTGGAAATGTGGGGGCTGCTCACAGAGGTGAGAGCCCAGAGTAGGAAAGCCGGTGGCGTGGCTGTTACACTTGCACAGGCAGAAGGTGTGAGAACATGAACCGGGGCCACAGGGATGCAGGGAAGGTGTTGGTGGTGGAATTGATTGACGGGATGCAGGCTGTGTTGCATAGAGAAATTGTAGTCGACTGACCCAAAAAGTGAATAAAATACAAAGAGTGTAAAAAGGCTGAGTATTCTGCAATATTACAAAAATTTTGAATGGATTTTTGGAGAAGCAGAAATTGTGTGTGGCTTTATCTAACACTCTCAGGAAGTCAGTCATAGATGCAGAAGCCAACAACAATAAAAATAACTTCAATTCATGTCACATGTTTCCCCTCAAGAACTCAAAGCATGTGTATGCAGTTGGTGCAAGTTTATCATCGCAACGCCCTTGCACGGCGAAGAAGGGAGCGAGTCGTGTGTCATCTCTCCTCACTAGCCTGACAGAGAAACTGCCATCTGAAGGGGCAGGAGTCTGCTCACAGCACCGAGGAAAGTCAGTGGCAGAGCTGGCACTAGGGATCAAGGCAGCCTCGCCCTGACCCTGGGGCTCCTCCGGGCCCACGAGACAGGAGCAACCTGGGGATTGCACATGAGTAGTTCCAAAACGCATGCTCCGATAAGCGATCGCTCTGCTTTTTATTTCTCATGACTCGTTGTGTTTCTCTCTGGAGTCAGATCTGGAGGCGCCAGAGCACTTTCGTCTTACTTAACCCTTTGTAAGCTCCGCGTGGGAAACAAGGCAAAGGAGCCCGGCCCCAGGTCCCCACACTGGTGGGTGTTGAGGGCCACTGTGAGCCCTGGAGGTGTTTTCTTCTTAGCTTGCCCTTTCAGTTTGCTTGCCTGCCTGTCAACTTTGCCTATTCTGAAAGTTCAGGTCTCTATTCCTATTTTTTTTTAACCTACATTTCAATTCAGTCCAATCTCAGACACAATTCCTTTCCCAGATCTTTGTTACAAACAATGGGGCATAACTGGTATATTTTAATCCCAAAATGGCATCCGAAAGCATTCTGCAATGCCGCCAAGCCAGCACTTTCGGAAGCATCTGACGATATTAATTTCAGTCTATTTCCTGAGGTTTGCAGGAAACTAAAATGTAGAAAGCGCTGTGACAAAAAATTAAAGCTTCATGGGGAAAAAAGGGAAGATTGACAGGAAACGAGGCTTCAGCAGGACAGCTTGCACAGAGCCGCGCTATCTCTCTGCACGTCAGCATGTGGCAGGGAGCCGGCTCTCCTTCGAGCCGCGCTGCCGTGCCTGGAGTGGCCCCGTCCGCGCTGTGGGTGGCACCACCAGGAACAGCCGCCAGGGCCTGAGCCCTGGGTCCTTTAGACTGGGCTGTACATCCTTTCTAATGACCAGATTTTTCTATAAAACAAAGTTGCATCCAGTTTTTGTCCATTTAAAAAAATCTAAAGAGATAATAAAATCAGTTTTTTCTAAAATCCGTGATTATTTTGTGCTACTTGATTTCCCCACATCCCTTTTTTCATGCATTTGAATCTGATGTTTTAAATCCAGGCCTTTTAGGAAAGAAATTCCTTCTGAATCTCCATGTCCTATGATGACTCAAAGCAATTCTGCTCCCAAGCATACTGTCTTTCCTGTGAAAAGCATCTGTCTTTGTCTTTCTTTTTCTTCTGATGGTCTGTGTTGTGGTTTTCCCGACTGTTTCCAGATCAGCCCTTCCCTGCAGGCTCCTTGGAGGGTCTCTTCCTGTTTCTCACCAGCAGGTGGACACAGCCCTGCTCAGCAGGCGTGAGATTCCAGCGTTTCCACTGGCGGCAGCACAGCCTTGGAATCTCCAGGAAGAATTAACAAGTGAGTCATCGGTGGGTCACCCACAAAGCCTGTGGAGGCAGGAGGCCGGGGCAGACAAGTGCTGTGTCTTCTGAAGAAAAAATATTCCAGTTGCTCACCTCTGCCGTAACATGAATGTTTAAAAGTAAGGTCTGGTGCCTTCTATCTTCCCCAGCTGTCTTTGCTTGTTCCCATGAGATCAGCAAAGTGGGGGGAGAAAACCTGGAGGTGCTTGTGGGTCTGTGGACTTGTGCCTACTATGGGAACCCCTGGGGTTTTAGGGCAGGACTAAAGAGTTATTATGCACCGTGCAAGGGGCACTGGGCCCTACAGGATTGGCTGGACTTTTGAGGGGCCACCTTGTCCCAGAGGTGAGTTTGTAGAGCAGTTTAGCAAGGGCACCTGGGAAGGGAGAAATGCGGGAGGTGCCCAGGCTGGTGGAATTGAGACACAGCACGGCCCCAGCTCTTCTCTGCCCTTTCTGTTTCACAGCCTAAGTGACTCTCTCCTTTCAAATCCATAAGTGCAAGACATGCCCCAATGCCACCGTGGATAGTGCTAAGCCTGTTGTGATTTGCTGTTATTGGGACTAGGTGACAGCTGAGGTGGTGAGAAAACAGTGCTACCTCACTCTCGCTGTAAATTTTAACAGAGGCAGGGAATCAAATTCAGAAAACACTCGCCTGGGGGCCCCTTTAAGGACACAATACATTACCTCTTTTAAACATCTCAGTGGTCCTGTGTGGTCTGCCACTACTACCTCTCTGGGGGATGAGAAACAGAAGGTGTGGAGTGAGGGGTCTGCCCAGGGCCCAGGGCAAGAACGTGTGATTGATTGTAAATCACTTTGTAAACTTTGTTCTTGTTATTCTGGGATCAGAAGCAGATAGCATGGTGGGAACAACAGTGGCGGTGGGGCCCACTGAGTGAGTGACAGGGTCCAAACCAGACTCTGGGAAGTCACCGGATCCCTACAGCCTTTGTTCCTCTCTGATGAGGGCCCAGTGGGAACCTGGGCCCAGACTGGCCTTGGAGAACCCAGCGCTGTGCCAGACACAGGGCAAGGACTTGGGCTCAGAAGCGTCTGCAGGGTGAAGCGGTGAGGGCGTGGCTTCTTTGAGGAGTGGAGATTTGGGGCCTCTGAACCTTTAAGGCTCTAATGAGTGAAGGTGTGCCTAGTCCTGTGGCTCCTGTCCTACCTCCCTACTCAAGCTCTGGGACATTTAGTCCTGGCTTGATGGTTATTGGCACAGATGTTAAAGGCCATTAGGGGGGAGAATGGAAAGCTTTTTCTGAGCTAAAAGATAAGTATGGATTTGGCCTATTGATCTGAGCACAGTAGACAGTTTGTATAATTTCAATGCCTATGTTGTCAGACACACAAAGATGTTTGCTCAATCACAAATACAGTGAATACAACCTGAGAGTGTGAGTGGCAGGTGTGAGCAAGAGAGGGGAGACAGTGGGTGAAAATGTAGATTGGGCTTTTGGAGAAGATTCTCAACACCTTAAGACCATAGTTAATAACAATGCATTATACATAAAAATTGCTAAGAGAATTGATTTTAAGTGTTCTCACCACACACACACACACACACACACACACACACACACACACACACACTGATATTTATGGGAGATAATGCATATGGGTTTTTTAATTTATTTTTTAAAAAACTTTAGAGACAGAGTCTTGCTCTGTTGCCCAGACTGGAGTACAGTAGCTATTTAGAGGTAAGATCTTGCTACTGATCAGCATAGGAGTTTTTACCTGCTCTGTTTCCAACCTGAGTGGGTTCACCACTCCTTAGGCAACAAGGTGGACCCCGCTTCCGAGAGGTCACCGTACTGATGCCCAACGTGGTGTGGACTCAATCCGCGCCGCATAGCGATCTGCCGCCCAGAGGTCCTGGGCTCATGCTCTCCTCCTGCCCTAGCCTCCTGAGTAGCTGGGCCTGTGGTACACCTTAAATGCATACATTTTTCTATTTATCAACTAAAAAATAACAAAAATATATTTAAAAGTTCACTTATCCTCTTTATTTTAATCAATTGGTTCTAAAAAAGTGCCATTTTTAATAGAAATATAAAAGTAAAAAAGTCTCAATGGAAAATGAACTTTTTGAAATATATAAAGAGAATATAATTTCATGCTTTTTTATATGAATATCTTTTTTTTATTTCGGCATATTATGGGGGTACAAATTTTAAGGTTTCAATAAATGCCCTTTCCCCCCTCCCCCCACAAGTCTGAGTCTCCATCATGACCATCCCCCAGATGGTGCACATCTCACTCATTATGTATGTATATACCCGCCCCCCTCCCCCCTCCCACGTGTCCAATACCCTATTACTGTAGTACCTTTGTGTCCACTTAGGTGCTGCTCAATTAATACCAGTTTGCTGGTGAATAATGTGGTGCTTGTTTTTCCATTTTAGGGATACTTCACTTAGTAGTATGGGTTCCAGCTCTAACCAGGAAAATATAAGATGTGCTATATCACCGTTGTTTCTTAGAGCTGAATAGTACTCTATGGTATATATATACCACATTTTATTAATCCATTCTTGGATTGATAGGCACTTGGGCTGTTTCCACAGCCTTGCAATTATGAATTGTGCTGCTATAAACATTCGAGTGCAGGTGTCTTTTTTGTAGAGTGTCATTGGATCTTTTGGGTAGATGCCCAGTAATGGGATTGCTGGATCAAATGGTAGATTCACTTGTATTGCTTTAAGGAATCTCCATATTGCTTTCCACAGAGGTTGAACTAGTTTGCAGTCCCACCAGCAGTGTAGGAGTGTTCCTCTCTCTCCGCATCCACGCCAGCATTTGTTATTTGGAGACTTTTCGATAAAGGCCATTCTCACTGGAGTTAAGTGATATCTCATTGTGGTTTTGATTTGCATTTCCCTGATGGTTAGAGATGTTGAGCATTTTTTTTTGTTTGTTGGCCATTCTTCTGTCTTCTTTAGAAAAGTTTCTGTTCAAATCCTTTGCCCACTTTTTAATAGGGTTATTTGATTTTTTCTTGCTGATTTTCGTGAGTTCTAAGTATATTCTAGTTATCAGCCCCTTATCAGATGCGTAGGATGGAAAAATTTTCTCCCTTTCTGTAGGTTGTCTATTTACTATCGTGACTGTTTCTTTGGGTGTGCAGAAGCTTTTTAGTTTCATCATGTCCCATTTATTTATTTTTGTTGATACTGTGATTGCCTTTGGGGACTTCTTCATAAACTCGTTGCCTAGGCCGATGTCTAGGAGAGTGTTTCCAACATTTTCCTCTAAAATTATAATAGTTTCATACCTTAGGTTTAAGTCTATTATCCAGCGTGAGTTGATTTTTGTGAGAGGTGAAAGGTGTGGGTCCTGCTTTAGCTTTCTACAAGTGGCTATCCAGTTTTCCTAGCACCATTTATTGAAAAGGGATTCTTTTCCCCAGCGTATGTTTTTGTCTGCTTTGTCAAAGATTAGGTGGCTATATGAGGATGGTTTTATATCAGGATTCTCAGATCTGTTCCACTGGTCAATATTCCTATTTTTGTGCCAACACCAGATTGATTTAATTACTACAGCTTTGTAGTATAGTTTGCTATCTGGCCTATTAATACCTCCCATTTTGTTTTTGTTGAATAGAATTGCTTTTGATATTCGGGGTCTTCTTTGGTTCCATACGAAGTATAAAATTATTTTTTCTATATCTGTGAAGAATGCTGATGGGATTTTAATAGGTATTGCATTGAATCTGTAGATCAGTTTGGGTAGTATACACATTTTAATGATGTTGAGTCTGCCGATCCACAAGAATGGTATGGATTTCCATCTGTTTACATCCTCTGCTATTTCCTTCCTCAGTGTTTCATAGTTCTCCCTCTAGAGGTCTTTTACCTCCTTGGTTAAGTATATTCCTAGGTACTTTAGTTTCTTTGTTGCTATTGTGAAAGGAATTGAGTCTTTGATTTGGTTCTCAATTTGATTGTTGTTGGCATATATGAATGCCTCTGATTTCTGTGTATTAATTTTGTATCCTGAGACTTTACTAAATTCATTTATCAGTTCCAGGAGTTTCTTGGTTGAATCTTTGGGGTTTTCTAAATATAATAATATCATCAGCAAACAGTGAAAGTTTGGTCTCTTCTGCCCCTATTTGGATACCTTTAATTCCACTTTCCTGTCTGATTGCTATAGCTGGGACGTCCAGCACTATGTTGAATAGAAGTGGAGATAGTGGGCAGCCTTGTCTGGTTCCAGTTCTAAGTGGGAATGCTTTCAATTTTTCCCCATTCAGTATGATGTTGGCTATGGGTCTGCCATATATGGCTTGTATCATTTTTAGGTATGTCCCTTCTATGCCTATTTTATTAAGTGTTCGTATCATGAAAGGGTGTTGAATTGTGTCAAAAGCTTTTTCTGCATCTATTGAAAGAATCATGTGGTCTTTGTTTTTGCTTCTGTTTATGTGGTGAATTGCATTTATAGATTTACGTATGTTGAACCATCCCTGCATCACTGGGATGAAGCCCACTTGGTCGTGATGGATTTTTTTTTGATAAGCGTCTGGATTCGGTTAGCTAAGATTTTGTTGAAACTTTTTGCATCTATATTCATTAGGGATATTGGTCTGTAGTTTTCTTTTTTTGTTGCATCCTTTCCTGGTTTTGGTATCAGAGTAATATTCGCTTCATAAAAGGTGTCAGGGAGGTTTCCGTTCTCCTCGATGTTGTGGAATAGTTTCTGCAAGATAGGTACTAGTTCTTCTTTGTAAGTGTGGTAAAATTCGAGTGTGAAACCATCTGGACTGGGACTTTTCTTTTTAGGGAGATTTTTAATTGCTGTTTCTATTTCAGCTGTTGAGATTGGTCTGTTCAGGAAATCTATTTCTTCCTGGTTGAGCCTAGGGAAGCTGTGTGTTTCTAGAAATCTGTCCATTTCCTCCACATTTTCCAGTTTGTGTGCATAAAGATTTTTGTAGTATTCATAAATTATATCTTGTATCTCTTTGGGATCAGTTGTGATATCTCCTTTTTTGTTCCTGTTGGAGCTTAGTAGAGATTTCTCTTTTCTGCTTTTCGTTAGCTTAGCCAATGGCGTTTCAATTTTGTTTATTTTTTCAAAGAACCAACTTTTTGTTTATTAATCTCAAATCTAAACAATTAATTGTTTAAAAATCTTTTGTTTTATTAATATCCTGAATAGCTTCCCTGTTTTCAATTTCATTTAGTTCTGATTTGATCTTGTTGATTTCACTTCTTCTGCTGTTGTTCTTTTTCTAGGTCTTTGAGTCATTACATTAGATTGTCTATTTGTGATCTTTTTGACTTTTGGTTATAGGCATTTATGGAGATGAACTTTCCTCTCAGAAGTGCTTTAGCTGTGTCCCAGAGGATTTGATAACTTGTCTCTCCATTGTCATTTTTTTATAGAATTTTTTTTATTTCCATCTTGATTTCTTCATTTATGAAGTAATCATTTAGTAGGAGGTTGTTTAATTTCCACGTTTTTGTGTAGAAATGTGAGTTTCTGTTAGGGTTGATTTCTACTTTTATTCCACTGTGATCTGAGATGATACATGGTATGATTTCTATTTTTTAAAATTTCTTGAGTTTTACTTTGTGTCAATCTTAGAGAATGTCCCGTGAGCTGATGAGAGAATGTATATTCACTGGCTTTTGGATAGAATGACCTGTAAATGTCAGTCAGACCCAATTGTTCTAGAGTTTTGTTTAAGTCCATTATTTCCTTATTAATTTTCTGTTTGGAGGATCTGTCTTGTGCCGTCAGTGGGGTGTTGAAATCTCCAGTGATTATGGAGTTGCTATTAATCCATTTGCTTAGCTCCAGTAAGGTTTGCTTTATGAATCTGGGTGCACCTAAGTTGGGTGCATATATATTTAAAATTGTTATCTCTTCTTGTTGAACTGTGCCTTTCACCATTATATAATGACCCTCTTTGTCATTCACTACTTTTGTTGGTTTAAAAACTAAATCGTCTGAAATTAGAACTGCCACGCCAGCCTTCTTTTGGCTTCCACTTGCTTGGAATACTGATCTCCACCCTTTTACTTTTAGTCTATATGCATCCTTGCAGGTTAGATGTGTTTCCTGAAGACAGCAT
>VSMD01029241.1:0-132815 GCA_008750895.1 Mirza zaza
TCTCACTTTATTGCCCAGGCTAGAGTGAGTGCCGTGGCGTCAGCCTAGCTCACAGCAACCTCAAACTCCTGGGCTCAAGCAATCCTGCTGCCTCAGCCTCCCAAGTAGCTGGGACTACAGGCATGCGCCACCATGCCCGCCTAATTTTTTCTATATATATTAGTTGGCCAATTAATGTCTTTCTGTTTTTATAGTAGAGATGGGGTCTCACTCTTGCTCAGGGTGGTCTCGAACTCCTGAGCTCAAACGATCCGCCCACCTCGGCCTCCCAGAGAGCTAGGATTACAGGCGTTAGCCACCGCGCCCGGCCCACATTTTCTTGATTTAACTAAATTGTATTGAATGTATGGCACTGTGCTAAACTCTGGGAAGATAGCCAACAACAAGGCAGTGATCCCTGCCCTCAGTCTTTAAATTATATGTGACTGTAAACCATTACAATACAAATTCTATAATATAAACATTCAAATACAGGTATCTCATTTAAAAATATCCATGGTGGAATTTTTTTAAATTGTTAATTACTATAGGCCCTAACACAAAGAAATGATAAATGCCTGAGGTGATAGATATACCACGGAATTTTATTTTGGGAAGACTTACCCTCCTTTAGAATTTCTTTCAGAGCCAATTTATACTTAACCAAAAATAATACTTCCCAATTAAATTTCACAATACACTGCTAACTTTTGCATTAGTTAGATAAGTAGTTAATTTTAGCAATTCAACTCTCCAAAAAGTTTTTTGTTTCTTCAAAGTTCAAAATGAATGCCTGATTGAATGGCAAGCTTGCAGCCTCCTTCAGGGCCCAGTTTCTTTCTGTCTTATTCTTCCTTTAGGGTGTTATATAAGGAACAGAAAACAGAGTATTGTAGGAGGTTTTCATAGCCCAGGCCTGGAGGTACTGTTTGTTACTGCTGATTAAGTTCCTTTCACCGGATGCGATCACCTGACTATACCTAACTGGAAGGGAGGCTGGGAAATGTAGTTTAAGGTTGAGTTCAGAGAAAAGAAGAAATAGTTTTCTTTTTTTTTTTTTTGAGACAGAGTCTCACTTTATTGCCCAGGCTAGAGTGAGTGCCGTGGCGTCAGCCTAGCTCACAGCAACCTCAAACTCCTGGGCTCAAGCAATCCTGCTGCCTCAGCCTCCCAAGTAGCTGGGACTACAGGCATGTGCCACCATGCCCGGCTAATTTTTTCTATATATATTAGTTGGCCAATTAATTTCTTTCTATTTATAGTAGAGATGGGGTCTCGCTCTTGCTCAGGGTGGTCTCGAACTCCTGAGCTCAAACGATCCGCCCACCTCGGCCTCCCAGAGAGCTAGGATTACAGGCTTGAGCCACTGCGCCAGGCCGAAGAAATAGTTTTCAATGAGCACTTGTTTCTAAATGCATTTTATTTAATAGCTACGAAGTAGAAACGAACAAACAAAAAAAACAAACAAGCAAAATTGTCTTTAAAGAATAAATATGTGGGAATCTCTGTGCCACATGGTCTCTGCGAAGTTCCATCTGTCAAGAGTTGGTTGTGCAGACTCTAGAAACTGTCATTCATACTTGACAACTTTGCATTCTTTCTTCTAGGAAAATCCATTGCCAGGCTCAAGGCATTATCAATTTCATTTCCATTTTGCACTAAACTTCCCAGCAAAAAGCCTTACTGTCAAATTTCCTGTGGAAGCATAATTAAATATTACATTTCTAAACCATCTTTTCTTAGAAACCTGCACTTCACACTATGAAATGGAAAAGTGTTTCCTTCTCTTTCTTGTTTTTTTTTTTTTTTTTAATTTGAGTTATGCTATCTTATAACTGTCCCAAAAACATATTGAGGTCTGGAAAGAAAACTGCTCTTTACAAGTTTTTGTAGAGACAGCAAAGAGACTTTAAGTCAGGGTCAACATAACACTAATAATCACATAGTTCCATTCTTTCAGCCCCAGCAGAAATCTCATGAATTTTTCAACTTCATGATAAAAACCATCAAAATCTCTTAGAAATACATATGCTTTCAGTGGAACAATTTAATCGTGATTAAGGCTACAAGGTTACTCAGTAGTATAGGTTAAAATAGTTCTTAAAACTGGGGAGAAAGTGTTACTTCAAATCATCTCGTTCAACTTTTGCTGGATCTTAATGATTGTCTGCATGTATGTTTTATCCAAATAATGAATGGTTCAGGACAAAAAAAAAAAAAGAATAAATATGTATACTATACAAGGCTATTAAAAACTATGCCTCAACTTCCCTAGCTCTTTTGTAATTAATTTGATACTTTTTAAAAACTATTTTTCAGAAAATTTATATTTACAGAAGAGTTACACAAATAGTACAGAGCTATTGTGCACCCTGTTCCCAGCTTCCTTTAATGTTTAAATCTTACATACAGTACACTTATAAAAAAATAAGAAATTAACTGGCACAATGCTCTTATATATTTGACCATATTTTACATTTCACCATATTTTCAACTAAAGTCTTTTCTTCTTTTATAGGTAATTCCAAATATTTTTAATTTACACACACACACACACACACACAATAGTCATTACTTCTTTGAGTTTTTTTTAATTCCCAAAGTAAAAGGTGTTTCTCCATTCTCATAAGTAGCTGCTGTTCAAATACCATCTATGTGAGTGAAATCACCAATAGACCATAAATATTACCAGGAGTTTGGTGGTCATCAGAGAAAATGCTAGCACGTGTTACCAACGATAAGAATAATGCTGTAATGGAGTTTGACTGAGCTGTTACTACATCTACCGTGTAATAGCTTACTTTATCCTTGAAGCAGCTGTATGAGGAAGCAGCTGTTTTAGCCCTTTTTCCTTGTAAAGAAGCAGAGGCTCCAAGAAGTTTACAATTCATTGGTCCCATATTGCATGAGAAAAGAGCATGGACTCAACTTCAGTCATTCTTAACCACCTAACTTCAAGGGACAACTGAATGTCATGGTGACCAGAATATGGCCAAAGGCATTTCTGGAGTGGTGTTATATCCAAGTATTCATTAGAAGTACCCATTAAAAGGAGCATTCAGATATAGGTATTTGAAGACAAAAATAAATGAGGCTAACTTAACTTTTTGCCTTCATTCCTGATAGTTCAGCATTTACCTAGGAAATCGACTCTCTTCCCTTGCAGGTGTCAGAGGCCATGTAGAAAGCAAACTGGTTGGAAAAGCAAGAGTCAACATTCTGAGTCTTGGAACTTCCTGAGCTTAGCATTTCTAATCTTGAGTCATAATTGCTGCCTATAGATCTTTCAGATCTTTGCAAATCAGACTTCTGACAGCCTAATACTGAAATCTAATTCTATGGCATTTCACCTCTAACATTCTCTGGCTAGGGTTGAATGTTAAGCCTTGTGACACTAGCAATAACATCCAGTGTGGCCAAGCTCCTTACATGAAGAGTGGCCAGGCTCCTTACATGAGGACCATCTGAGCTCCATTTTAGAAGAAATCTAGCCTATCAGTGCAATCATTCTCAAAATGTAGATTCCTGGGCCAGTAACATCAGCACCACCTGGGAACTTGTCACAAATGCAAACCCTCAGGGCTCCCCGTCCAACCCTACTGAATCAGAAATTCTAGGTGATAGGGCACTACAATCTGTGTTTTAATAAGCCCCCTGTGATTCTGATGCATGCTAAAGTTGGGAATTACTGGATTCATGTCTTGTGTCTTCTCATTCCTGTGATGCCTGTTGGTACAATGGATTAAGACTGGGGGGACTTAGTGCCCCACAGCTCAGCAATTCAGCTGGTAGCATGACCCTAGGTCCTTGATCTGCCTCTGTGCTTTTCCATTTTCTCATTTTTAAAAATACACTGAAGAGCTATAACATAGCTCTCGTTTTTCAGTGTTTGCTGATGAGTAACTAATGGAGGGTTGTGCTATCCCATGTTAATCTTAACTGCCTGACTAATGCTTAGCAATGGCTTTTGTGCAAAGGTTGTCCTTGTGTTTGCTGAGCCTCTTCTCTTGCTTGGCATTTAAACAGCAATATTCTATCACATTTGTATTCCATAAATCACTGGGGCATGGACTGAATGTTATATACTCATAACTATTTATAATTAAGCATAATGTGGATTTAACCATTAGCTAAACTCTCATGATTCAAGATCAACAATTACTGAGGAAGGCATGACCTTTATCCTAAGATAGAAGGGCTTTCTCCTGGAACATTTGAGGTCAAGGTATGACAGAGGGCTTTCCTGTTATACACAAATATTCCTTCTAGGAAGGTCAAGTAGAAAAACTAAACCTTTTCAAGTCAGAATTCTTTATGAAATTAATCTAGATAAAAACCATGAAATAGAGATGGTTGCCATAGAAATGATCAATCCTGCAGAAAGAGCTGGCCATGCATATGCTGACCTTTCAGGAAAACTAAAGGAACCTTGACAATGTCACAAGGAAACCATTCTTTGAAAGTTGTTCTTTTGAATCAGAACAAAAATTAAGGAGATGAATTGAAAAAAAAAAAAAAAAAAAGGTGAAGATGAGTATCTTAGTTTGAATTCTCCAGAAGTAGATCCTGAACAAGAATTTCAGTACAAGTACTTTATTTGGGATGTAATCCCGCAGAATAATAGCAGGGGAGAGGGAAATTGAGACAGGGCAGAGAAAGAAGGCTTATATACAATGTAAGTAATATCAAGCAAGTTATTAATATCACTATCAGCAATGGAAGTGCAGGGTCAGAGGTTGTGAGTTCAAGTCCAGACTCTGTAACTTATCGATTCAGACCCTTGAAAAATAATATGCCCTCTATATGTATCACATCCCTCTTCTAAGAAGTAGAGATAAAAATGCCCAGCACATTGTATGATGCTGTTGCTATTGATAATACATGACTACCTTTTGTTGAATACTGATCCTGTTCTAGGCTCAATGTTAATCTCTACTCCAAATCCTAGAAACTAGGTAATTGTTCTTTAGATTTTACTGAGAGGTCATATTTATATCAGCTATATAATTTTATAAGCATAAAGGGACTTTGAAAATAGTAAGATGATGTTTAAGAGAGTTTTTATGGCTTTTCATGAGTGAATAGAAGGCCCATACTTTAGTCATAACCTTGCAAGTCATCAGCTGTGAGGCCTCTTCCAGATTACTCTCCCGCTTTCAGTCTGCTTCTTACATTAAATATATATAGGCTGAATGTTAACATGAGGGGAGGGGATGCACAGGACACGGGACCTCCCTGTACATTTCTTTTCAACTTCCTGTATATATTTAA
Source organism: Mirza zaza (assembly GCA_008750895.1). Taxonomy (NCBI): domain Eukaryota; kingdom Metazoa; phylum Chordata; class Mammalia; order Primates; family Cheirogaleidae; genus Mirza; species Mirza zaza. The sequence goes on from VSMD01029241.1 coordinate 5,251, forward strand.
TTATTTAAAAATAAAAGCTGAAAAAAGAGTTGGGATGGTGGAAATATAAATTGGTATAGCCACTTTGGAAAACTGGTAAAATTTACTAAAGCCAAACATATGCATGCACGTGCCCCAGAAACTACAGTCCTGGATAAATACACAATAGAAAGACGAGCAAGAGACGGGCTTCTGGGGTGCTGGGGATTGTCTGTTTCATGTTCTGAGTGCTGGTTACATGGCTGTGCTCACTTTGTGTGCTCATGGAGCCATTAAATTATGATCTGTGTACTTTTCTGTATGTATGCTTCACTTAAAAAAATTTACCTAACAAAAAGCTCTATGAGTTGGGTTAGATGAATTCATAAGATTCTTCTAGCTCTAAAATCCCGATCATGATTTGAAGCTCTGCCATCACCCCACCGAGATAAGGCTGATGGCAGGTTGGCCAACTTGACCACAATAGGTGGATATACTGGCTCTGTTTAGGTCTGCCACATGGGGATGTCCCTTTGCCTGGAACAGTTCATTTTGCTCTAATGGGCACCCAGAGCTGAGATTTATACAAAAAGGTGCTCAGTAGCCACGTTTTCAATGCTTTTGGATAACGCAATTTCAGAAACTTCCACAGGGTGGCAAGGATGCTATTTGTTGGCTGTGTCTGCACACTTACAGCCTTTCTCCTCTTTTTTCCCTCAAACCCTTTCACAATGTATAGGTTTTCCTACCCACTGGTATTACAAAAGTTGGAGAATGCAATTTTATATACTATAATATTTCTAATGAATGTTCCATACTCCAATTAGCTTAGAGGACTTATCTGCAGCTTCAGAACACTAAATAGAGAAAAGTCGGTGTTGTATCAAAGAATAGAATTATAGAAATTAAAAAGAAATAGCAAAGGAAATGACTAAGGGGAGGAATAATAGAAAAAATGTGTTGCAGGGTGATGGAATAAAGTAATAATGTGGTATCATTTTCCTCCTTTAAAAAAATGTCCTGGGCATCTGGTAAGAACAGAATGCATTCAGCTAACTCTAGTCAGAAGGTGGTAGATTGTTTACAAAAGAATGGTGGTGATTATTTCCCTCCACGTATACACATCTTTTCGCAATGTGATTTTTCCACAACTCCCATCAAGACGTGAAGCTACTTCCCCACCTGTTGAATTTAGGTTGGTCTCATGGCCTATGTAATCAGTAGAAAGCAGTACAAGTGATTTACCTTCTAGTACTAAACATAGGACTCAGGAGTCCTGGCACAGTTCTACTCTCCTTCTTGAACCACCACCTCTGTCGTGCGAACGAGCTTGAGCTAGCCTGCTGGAAGATGAGAGGCCACGTGGATCAGTCCTTCCCCTAGTCCCAGACAACATCAGCTGAGCCTCACCCAGGTCAGCAGAACCACCCACATGACCCATAACCTTGTTAGGAAAAAGGAAAAGAAAGATAACTGTTTTAAGCTACTAAGCTTCAAGGTGCTTTGTTACACAACAATAGCTAACTCATACATGGCTAACTCATAGTTATATCAGAAGTCTTAATTGTTCCAGTTTATTCTCAGCCACTCTTCCTTCAGATTTGTATTCAATAAGAGCCTTAGCCTGGAAGATAAGAACTTTGAATTCAAGCCTTTGTAATGCTAGAAAAGTTAGAGATTTGGAAAAATTACCTCTGAAACATATTTATATGTGTATGTAGTTCATTCTTGTAATAAGTGCACAGTTTATGTGTTAGTTCTAAGTGGCAAATTTGGGTTGTGTACTGCCAGATGGAGGTGATTGGGAGGTCCCACTTGACTGGGAGTTCCTTAAAGGCAGAAACTGTAGGAAGAATAGTTAGCATCTTAGATTGGGTTTTCCCAGAGGCAGGCCCTGGGATGAGCATTCAAGTGCAAGCAGTTTGTTTGCAGGGTGATCCCAGCACCACTTAGGGAGTGGAGAGGTGATGAACCGAAGTGGAGGCAGCCATAGGGGTGCATTATCTAATAGGTTACCACTGTGGATAATTATATTCTTATCTTCCTTGGCAACTTCTGAAAACAGTTTAGAATACACATCTTAAATTTATCCTACCCAGGGCTGAGGGAGCTGGGGTATTTATCCTACCAATCCCCATCTGCTATTGGTTGCAAGCTGATCCTGAGGGGATTTGTTTCCCAGTACTTCCAGTCACATGCACAGACAGAGTGGGTTCTGATAGCCAAAGCAAGCCCTTGGGTAAAGAGCAATGGGTGCTGGGCAGAAGGAAGTTGAGCTGGGAATGGTAAGAGCCAATGGGAAACAGCAGAGCACCAATGACATCTGCCATCAATGCTGTGTCTCCCACCTGGGACACTCTAGACATACAATTAAATCTTGTATATAGGGTCTGTTTCTAACCAAAACATTTTTATATTTCAGAAATCTATTGTTTACAACCTTTAGTATATAAAATGGGTCCCCTTTTTACTCTGTAAACAAGAGTTCAAGGTGTACCTCCTCTGTGGAATTCTTGTGCAATTTTGTCCACATTCCCCTCCAATAGAGACTGATGGATCAATGGAGACAGATGATAGATGGATAAATAGATAGATGCATACATGCATGCATGCATGCATAAAATAGGCAATAGTGTGCTCCTTCTTCTTCAATAGCTCTCTACATTTTACATATCACAATGTCTGAATTTATCATATGGAACTATAATTATACTGACAGATTCTCTTTCCTGCTGATTTTTAGTTCCTTATGTATTTATGCAATTCCAGCATGGTGCCTGGCATATATTAGGCATTGGTGAATGTTGACTGCCTGACCAATAAAATACACTGATGGGTACTTACAAAATGCTAATAGAAAATCATGAGTATAACTTACATATACTCTGTGACTGCTAAATGTCTCAGCAGGCATGTTCTATGCTCAACAAAGGCAAAGATTCTATATACTTGTATTGTTCACTTTTATACCCTCCTACCAAACAAAACGCCTATAACAAAGTAGGAACTAGAAAAATACTTGAGGATTTAAAGAAGAATAATTTTTAAAATCTAAAAACTCTAGTGAGAATTTCAAAATAACTGAAACAAATTACTTAGGTTCTCTTGTATTTTTTTTATATATATTATTTTGCATTGGACCTATTAGTCAATTTGCTTTAAATACACAGGGCAGCAGAATTTTGGATGGGTTCTGTGCAATTCATAGATTACCTATACCCAATTACAAATTGTATTTTAGAAAAAAAAATTGATGCACATCATGTTTGAATATCATTTTCTTTTAATATGTTATAAATATTCACAGTAGACTTCCAACTATAATAAAATGAGGTAGGCAAACAAATGTTCATGGTCATAGAAAAAATTTATAGCTGATTGTTCATTATTAAGCTACAATTTATGTTGAATGTTATCATGTCTCAAGACTATTTTGTAATAAGTAAATTTTTGCAAAATAGGAATCCCAGATCTTGATTTTCAACAACTGCATTCTTCAGAATGTATGTATGTATATATATGCCTCTTTCAACAATGTGGTACATTATTGTCCAATGTGCTAGGGAATGGAGAGATTATTCTCAACTCCTGGCTTTACTGAATTGCTTGTGAAGGCACTGAAAGAATTTTGAGATTATTATCAATGATGCAGGCCAGAAAAAATGAAAAACTATATAGGACCAGGAAGAGTCATATTCACACCAATGTCAGAGTTCACTGTACAAATGTCTTAATTTGTCATTGTCAGATGGATCTGGAAATACTGAACACATCAAAAGAAAGATCTGTTGTGATGTGATGAATTTTTTTTGAAAGCTACATACCACCAGAGAGCTTGTGTCATTCAAGTTATTCCAAGACAGTTTTGTATTCCTGCTGTGGCCATGAATGACAGCTTAATGTAACGTTATGTGGAGGAGGAAAAAAAAGGAAGAAATTCTTACTCAGACTCAGAGCTTCCAAGTGCCTAACAGCATTCATAAAAAACAATTGTCATCTTCAAATAACTCTTAAACTCTAACTTCAGGTCCTTCAGCATCCATCCTTACTCAAGTGTTAGTGGATGAGCTGAATTAGGTTATATCAAAGGCGTGGCATCCTATGAAAAATCAAAAGCATGCTGGGCTTTTTTTACCTTTTAGAAATTGATTTCTCACCAGGAACCTTTTCCTCTTTGTCAGCCATCATGAAACTGTCCCTTATCTGCCTTAATAAAATTTAACCCTCTGGATAAAAAAAATACTTGAAATAAAAATAAAACACTTTTGCCCATGAACTGCTATAATCTGTAATGGGAAGTGACATTTCAGGATTGATGCTGGGCATAAAAATATTTTATGTTATTTATTTTTTACTTTATTGTAAACCTTTCTACTAAAATAAAACTCAAGGCAGATACCAAAATTTTATCCCAAAGTTAAAGTTTGTGTTCTTATATTTCTATTAATAATATAACTTCCAGTTACGTTTTTTATCATCATAAAGTAGATTTTGTAGTTTACGTGTTTACTTAATTTTATACTGTGGCATTTTCTTCCCATTTTCCTACATCTGCTTTGGTGGTGTTTCTTTTGTTTTTTGTTTGTTTGTCTGTTTGTTTTGTTTTGTTTTGTTACCTCTCTGTCTCAATCCTGTCTATTCTATACACACCATCACATTTCTAATGTAACAAATATTACCACTTTGGTGTATATCTTTCCAGACCATTTTTCTGCTCTAGCAATCTGTGTTAGGTGGAATTCTAAGATTATCCGCAATGAACAATACCCTGTATAAATATCAACCATTGAGTATGAACGGGGCTTGTGCATATGATATGATGTCACTCTTGCAATTACATTATATTATATGGCAATATGCAGTGATTTTATTGATGTAATCAAGGTCTGTAACCAGTTGAATTTGAGTCAACTGTTAACTTCCTTAACAAAAGGAAGATTATTCAGGTTGAGCCCTTAAGGTGGTAGGTATTGAGCCTTTTCTGAAAGGAGGGAGATTTTCCTATTGGCTTTGAAGAAGTGAATTGCCATGTTGAGGGAGGGCCATTTGGCTATAATCTGAGGGTGCCCTCTGATAGCGCAAAGCAACCCTTAGCGAATAGCTACAAAAATATAAATAAATAAATAAATAAAATGGAGACCTCAGTCTTAGAATTAAGATTAACTGAATTTTGCTACCTGAATAAGTTTGGAAAAGGACCTCAAGTTTCAGGTGAGAGGTAGGCCAGCTGACATTTTGATTTCTGATTTGTAAGATGCTAGGCAGAGAACCCAGCAATGCCATGGCTAGATTTATGATTTACAGTTTAACTGCTAAGTTTGTGACAGCAATAGAAAATTAATTCGCAATCATCTACACACATATAGAGGCAACAATGCTATTGTTTGTAACAGGAGGCTAAGATGGAACTTTGTAGCAGATAAATTCACAATTATAGTCAGAGATTTTATTCCCCTTTATCAATAATGTTAAAACAAATAGATATAAAATCAGTTAGGAGATAGACTATTTAAACAACACAATCAGCAACCCTAATCTAATTAAACATTCTACCTAACAATAGCAGAATGCATATCCTTTTAATGTACACATAGAATACATTAAAATAGATCATATACTGGAACATAAAGCAAGTCTAAATGCATTTAAAGGAATCGGAGTCACACAAAGTATTTTCTCTCATCAAAATGGAATTAAATTAGATATTAATCACAGAAAGACTGGAAAATCCCCAGATATTTAGAAATTTAGTAACACACTGCCCATGGGTTAAAGGACAATTTCAGAAGGAAATTATAAAATACTGTGAAATGAATAAAAATTTAAAAACCAAAATATATAGACTGTCAAGAATCTGTAAAAAAGAAAAAAAAAAAGAAAAAAAAACCAAAATATCAAAATTTGTGCAATGTCACTACAGTAGTAATAGGGGCACATTTATAGAAATAAATTTCTATATTAGAAGGAAAAAAGGTCTCAAATCAATGACCAAAACACCTAAATAAAAAAATTAGAAAATAAAAAGAAGAGCAAAGGAGAGACAAATTAAGCAGAATAAAGAGAGCAGTAAAAATAAAAGAATAAATCAGTGAAATGAAAACAGAAAAACAATAGAAAAAATTAATGAAACTAAAAGCTGGTTCTTTGAGAAGACAAAAAAAATTGACAAACTTTTAGCCAGACTGATGAGAAAAGAAAAACTCATTAAAAATCATTTTCAACACATGTAGAAAAAATCATTTAATAAGCCAACATCTATTCATTAAAAAATAAATACTTGCAAGCTAAGAATAAAAAGAAACCTGTTAAAATCTGATTGAGCAAAGAGCATTCTTAAAAATAAATGATAGGAATATTTCCTTTCAAATCTGAAACAAAATAAAGATAGCCACTGTGAGTGCTCCTTTTACTGTTGGATCAGAGGTCCTAAAAGTAGTTCATTGAGTCAAGAAAATGGAATCTTAAAATATAAATATTGCAAATAAACAAAATAATCATCATTCATAGATGCTATGATTATTATAACTGTCGACCTAAATAGCTCAAAACAAATTCGCAGAGTTAATATTATAGAACAGTTTAGGTTCAGCTGACATGCACCTTACCACCCGACCCTTCCCCACCCCCCGCCGTCACCCGGGAAACTGGTTGCAGTCTCTGACCAACCTGAAGCTGGTTTCATGGCAGCCTGGAAGAAAGTAGTTTGGGGGCCTTTGGTGGGGGCAGTGGACCAGGGCACCAGCTCGACGTGCTTTTTGGTTTTCAAATCAAAAACAGCCGAACTACTTAGTCACCATCAAGTAGAAATAAAACAAGAGTTTCCAAGAGAGGGATGGGGGGAACAAGACACTAAGGAAATTCTTCATTCTGTCTATGAGTGTGTAGAGAAAACATGGGGGAAACTTGGACAGCTCAATATTGATCTTTCCAACATAAAAGCTACTAGTGTCAGCAACCAGAGGGAAACCACTGTAAGTCTGGGACAGGTTAACTGGAGAGCCTCTCTACAATGCTGTGGTATGGCTTGATCTAAGAACCCAGTCTACCATCGAGAGTCCGGAAATAATTTCGTCAAGTGCAAGACAGGCCTTCTACTTAGCACTTACTTCAGTGCAGTGAAACTTCATTGGATCCTTGACAATGTGAGAAAAGTTCAAAAGGCTGTTAAAGAAAAGAGAGCTCTTTTGGGGACCGTAGATTCATGGCTTATTTGGAGTTTGACAGGAGGAGTCTACGGAGGTGTCCACTGTACGGATGTCACAAATGCAAATAGAACAATGCTTTTCAACATTCATTCTTTGGAATGGGATAAAGAGCTCTGCGAATTTTTTGGAATTCCAATGGAAATTCTTCCAAATGTCTGGAGTTCTTCTGAGATCTATGTCCTAATGAAAGCTGGGGTCTTGGAAGGTGTGCCACTATCTGGGTGTTTGGGAGACCAGTCTGCCGCATTGGTGGGACAAATGTGCTTCCAGGATGGACGAGCCAAAAACAGGTATGGAACACGATGTTTCTTACTATGTAATACAGGCCTGAAGTGTGTATTTTCTGAACATGGCCTTCTCATCTCACCACAGTGGCTTACAAACTCGGCAGACAAGCCGTTTTTTTATGCATTGGAAGGTCCCGTAGCTATAGCTGGTGCTGTTACTCGCTGGCTAAGAGACAATCTTGGAATTATAAAGACCTCAGAAGAAATTGAAAAACTTGCCAAAGAAGTAGGTGTTTCCTGTGGCTGCTACTTCGTCCCAGCATTTTCAAGGTTATATGCACCATATTGGGATCCCAGTGCAAGAGGGATAATCTGTGAACTGACTCAGTTCACCAGCAAATGTCATATTGCTTTTGCTGCACTAAAAGCTGTTTGTTTCCAAACCCATGGAATTCGTTTCCAAATTCATGGATGCCATGAATCGGAATCATGGAATTCCACTCAGTCATTTGCAGGTAGATGGAGGAATGACCAGCAACAAAATTCTTATGCAGCTGCAAACAGACATTCTGTATATTCCAGTAGTGAGGCCATCAATGCCTGAAACCACTGCACTGGGCGCTGCCATGGCAGCAGGGGCAGCAGGAGTCGCTGTTTGGATTGTAGAACCCAAGGATCTGTCAGCTGTCACGATGGAGCGGTTTGAACCTCAGATCAATCCTGAGGAAAGTGAAATCCATTATTCTATATGGAAGAAAGCTGTGATGAAGTCAATGGATTGGATTACAACTCAAGTCTCCAGATAGTGGTATTCCATAGATAATACCAACTCATAGATTCCCAAGATGCAAGCTTTTTATGTAATGAGAAAATCCTGCAATTAATTATGTTTCTTAATGTGATGATGCTATTCATAGACTCTGATTTTATTTATAAGCCACTTGCTGCATGACCCTTCAAGTAGATCTGTGGCTTGAAATAAAGAAAATGCAGCAGAAAGAAAAAAAAAAGAAGAGTTTTAGGAATATTGCTAGGTATAAAATCTTCATAAAAATTGCATCTCTAGATATCAGGAATTAACACTTAGAAAACATTTTTTAAAGGTATCATATAAAATGTTCATAGATAGATAAAATTATAGTACAGTATTAAAAGTCATAAAAGAGTACATCAGTAATTGAGAGATAAACCAAGTTCATGGATGGGAAAACTCAATATTGTAAAAATGTCAGTTCTTCCAAACTTAATCTATAAATTCCATGCAATCCAATCAAAATACCAACAGGGTTTTTAAGGAACTTGAAAACTAATTTTAAAATTTATAAGGAAGAGTAAAGGACCAAGAATATTCAAGATAATTGAAGAAGAAGAAGAGGGTAGGGATCTCAGCCTAAAAAATAACAAGCATTATTATAAAAGTATTATGATAAAGAGACTGTAATACTGGTTTCAGAATAGACAAAGAGACAAAGAAACCACATAGAGGGCCCAGAAAAGGAACTTTGATTTATGACAGAGGTGAAGGTTAGTAAAGAAGGAGGAGGTAGTCAATAAAAAGCACTAGGGAAATTATCATCCATTGAAAACAATGTGTATTTCTATCACAAACTATATGAAAAAAATTGCAGTTGAATTAAATGTCTCAACATTGAAGACATAAAATCTCTTTATGATTTTGATGTAATGGAAGAATTTATTTTTATACATATAATAGAGACAATAGAGTAAAACAATGGAGAAGAAAATGATGAATCCAATTTCACATTGTACTTAAAAACTTCTGTTCATTAAAAGATACCATTTAAAAAGTGTCATGACAACCCACAGATTGGAAGAAAATATTTGCAATGTACGTACACAAGAAAACAACAAAAGAGTAGCATAATAATACCTTCTATATGCATGTGTATGATTAAATAGTTTTCCAGCACCACCATAACAAATTAATATAAGCTTGGCAGCTTAACCAACACAAATTAATTATCTTACAGTTCTGTACTCAGAAATATGACACAGGTCTTAGTAGGCTAAAATGAAGGTGTTTTGTTACAACAAAACAAGTGTTGGCAAGGATATGGATAAAGGGGAACCTTTGCGCACAGTTAGTGGGAATGTAAATTAGTACAGCCATTATGGAAAACAGTATGGATGATTCTCAGAAAAAAAATAAAAATAGAATTATTGAATTATCATATGATCCAGCAATCCCACTCCTGGCTATGGACCCAAACAAATGAAATAAGTATGTTAAAGAGATATCTGCATTTCCATGTCCACTGCAGCATTATTCACAATAGCCAAGATATGGACTCAACCTTAAGTGTCATCAAACGATGAGTAGATACATAAAATATGGTATATATACACAATGGAATGCTATTTAATCTTACAAAAGAAGGAAATTCTGTCATTTGCAACAACATGGCTGAGGTTGGAGGACATAATGCTGAGTAAAATAAGCCAAGCACAGAAAGAAAAACACTACATGATCACTTATATGTGAAATCTAAAATAGTTGAATTCACAGAAGTAGAGAGTAGAATGGTGGTTACCAGGGGCTAGAGAATAGAGGGCTGGGAAAAGAGGGGATGATGGTGAAAGGGTACAAAGTTTTGGTTAGACAAGAGATATTAGTTCTGGAGATATTTTGTTCAGTAGGGTGACTACAGTTTATAATAATGTTTAGTATACTTGAAAATTGCTAAGAGAATACATTTTAAATGGACACCACAAAAAAATGACGAGTATGAGAGGTGATTAATATGTTAATTCACTTGATTTAATCATTCCACAATGTATATGTATAGCAAAACTCCGTACTCTATCTTAGAAATATATACAGTTAAATAAAATGAAATAAAATCAAGGTGTTGGCAGGGCTGCATGCCTTTCTAGAGGCTCTAGAGGAGATCTCTTCCTTTGCTTATTAAGGTTACTGACAGACAAATACCTCCTTGTATTTGTGGGCTTGAGATCACCATTCCCTTGCTCCTGTCGGCTGAAGGCTGCTCCCAGCTTCTAGAAGCCACTCACATTGCTTGCTCCATCTCAAAACCAACAATAGTGAGTCAAGTCCCTCCCATGCTTTGAATCTCTTACTCTTTCATCTCATCTCTCGGACCTACCTCTACCTCCCTCTCCTGCTTTTAAGGACTCATATGATTACAGGGACCACCTGGCTCATCTAAGATAATATCCCCATCGCAAAGTATTTAACTTAATCATATCTGCAGAGTTACTTTTTCTATGTAAGGTTACATATTCCCAGATTCTGGGCATTAGGACATAGATATCTTAGGGAGTTACTGCTTTGCCTATGGGAATATCTGTCTCTATCTCTACTTTTCTACCTATATACTTATATATATGCCTTAAAATGAATAAGAAAAATACAAATTGCCAAGTTAAAAATAGATTGAAAGATATGAACAAGGAATTTGAAGAAGCTCAAATTGAAATAAAATATTAAGATTCTTCACAGCACTAGTAAATGATAGAAATAAAAACTAAAACTGTATATCATTTTATCTGACAATACCTGGTATTGGTAAAGAAGTAAAGCATTGGAAACTCTCATATTCTTCTGTTAGAATGTTAAATGTGAGAAACCACTTAGGAGAGCAATTTTGCAGTTCTGGGAAAGTTAAAGATCCTTATCCCTCAATTCTGCAACTTCATCTTTACGTAAGCATCCCTGAGAAACTCTAATACACAGCCAAAAGGAGACATCTGCAAGGACTGTCATTACAACATAGTTTGTAATTGCAAAATAAGAGCAATAAATGCCCACCAATAAAAGATCTGCTAAATATTTTGTTTCATTTATGCAATGGAACATTTTCAAGCAGTGAAAATACATGAACTAGAAATAATACTGATCAACATAGAAGATTCGCCAAAGACAATGAAAAAAATCAAACTGCAGAAGATACTGAGAACAACATAGATTCTATAAGATTTTCAAACATACAAAATGAAAATGTACACTGTTGAGTGATACAATCATATGTAGTAAAAATTATAAAGAAGTTCTTAACATACACAGGGAGTTCTTAACATACACATGGAAATTAAGAATTTGTTCTTAAATTCAGGATAACAGTTTCAAGTAAGAGAGTAGGAAAGAATTTGGAGAATGAAGCTCCATTAGCACATATTTATAAATGCAGGGTAAGTAGATGAGTACTTGTTATTTTTATACACTTTGTAAGTGTGAAGAATTTTATTGTTTTACAAGAAAAATATCACAGGGAGCGATATGAAGGAAAATTCAGAAGGGGCAAGCATAACTGTAAAGCTAACATGGCTACTGCCACAACCCAGATGAAAGATACTAGACCCCAGAACAATATGGTGGTGAAAGAATAGAAATGAACGAGTGGCTTCTACAGGTATTTGGGGGATTTATTCTGCATAACCAATATAAGAGAGTTGCTTTTGGGGTAGATTCTCAGGTTAATTCAATTTTCTAACATGGGTGACTTCGTGAATATTGACACTATTTCCCAAAGTGTGTGGGGAAGGGAAAAATTTGAGTTTATACTTTGTGGCAATATTTGAGATGAAGTCAAGGCAGCATTGGTTTAGCTACTCAGTAATACTCAAACACAGTCTTCATTTAATCATTCTTCCCTAACAGGGTCCCAGGGGAAATACATGTACAAATTGTATAGAGTAGTGAAAGAATACTTTCTTATCCACATTTGAATGCAAAACTACAAAGGACTGGACACATGTTGAACTCCTGTGACCCAGACTGGAATCAGTGATGGCCAAACCCCAAAGTCCAAGTCAAAACTGTGGACTTTACCACTTCAGTGTGAGAAAAAGTTAATTCAGAGTTTCCCAGCATGGAAAATAAAATACAACGCTTTTCCTCAGTGCTTGGAGCTTTCTGCTAAAGTCTTTCTGTCTGGAGAGCAGACACAATCTTGGGTCTTGGGTCAACTCTACTTTAGTGTTGGAAAGAGGCAGGAAGGAAAATACTGCATAGCTTCTCCTTTGAGTCCTACCCAGATGGGACCATCTCCCTACTGTACCTACTGGGATCAAGCTTGAGTATCTCATATACAAGTACTTTAGCCTCAGATAAAGGTCCATATACCAGCTTGGGTAGCAAGAAAAATGTATTTAAAACTAAACATTCCATTCTCTCTGATCCTTGGAAGTATAAGGGATTGGGAGAGGAGAGAGAAGCCTTGAGTTTAAGCTACTGGTGGAGATGTCCCATAAACAGTAGGGAAAAACTAGTTTGAAACCATGGAGAGATGCCTATGCTTGAAATATAGGCTCAAGAATTATCAGCACACAGACAATAGGTGTTTTCATGGGCATGCACAGGATTCCTCAAAGGAAACACACAATTTCAGGGAATGATACATAAAAGTGTTGAGAAGGGATGAAAGGAGGAATAAAAATAAGGCATTTCTAGAGAAGCAGAAAGAGAAAGTAGGAGAGTGTTGCCACAGAATTTCAGTTTTTCGTATAAGGTTGATGTTGCCACATGATGCAGAGAGGTCTCATGCATTAGGATTAGTGCTTATTGGCTTTATGATTATGAAGCCAATAGTTGCCCTTAACAGGAACCATCTTCCATGGCATTATGAGAGAAGTGGCCCCAGTATAATAATGTGTTGAAGACTCAATCCATAGCAATAGATGAGCAAAGGAGCTAGTGATTGTTTTAAAATGTGTCCAATTCTTTGATATATTTGTCTTTATAAGGTGAAAACCAATTTTCCTCCTGGAGTGTGGGCCAAACCTAGCAACTGACTTCTAACAGATAGAATATGACAGAGTGATAGTATATGATTTGAGAGTGGGTCATAGAAGATATTATAGATTTCTGCATACTCTCTTAGATTACAGGCTCTGGAAAAAGCAGGCTGTCATGTCATGAGGACAACCACATGGAGAGACCACATGAGGAGAAGCTGAGGTCTTCTCTCAAGAGTAAGGGAAATACTGAATACTTCTGCCAAGAGCCATGTTTATGATCCTTCTAAGAAGTGAATCTTCCAGCCTCAGTCAAGCCTTCTGTTAACTGAAGCCTCAGCTGAAATTAACAACAAATTATTGAGAGACTTTTAGGCAGAACCATCCAGCTAAGCCACACTCAGGTTTCTAATCCACAGAAACAGTGGGTTATAATGTTTGTTATTTTAAGATACTAGGTTTTGGGGTAATTTAACATACAGCAATGGGTAACGAATACAGGGTACAAACTTTAGAGTGTGTTGACTGATAGAGAGAAAGAGTAGATTTCAGAGAGATTTAAAGGGTCTAAAGTATTTGTGTGTATGTGAAAGAGAGATTGTGTTACATTTAGCAGATATGAACATGTTTATATGGGACTGAGAAAGAATATCAGGAAAATCCAGAAATGCATAAGAGAGTAGGGGAAATTGGTAGATCAAGGTCTTGCAGAAGTCAGGAGGGATTGGGAGGAGAGATTTGCATGTTCCATGGATAGGTACTTCTTCCCCTGAGAATGGGGGAAAGCAGGTAACTATATCTTTAGGTGTCCGTGCTTGTGTGTGAAGACCACTCTCAATGGAAAGCCTCTTATTTCAAAAGGAAATGGATATTATCATCATCATAAGCTCAGAGGAAGGAGAATAGGAGGAGAGGAAGGAGCTTGAGGAGAAAGGAGAAGGTTTAGAAGGGCTGCTTTGGATAAGAGACATTGGAAAGGGACCTGTCTTGTGGGGCCACAGAGAATTGTGAAGGCACCTTAAGGGCCTGAGTGAAGATTGGAGAATACATATTAATATTAATAGTGGAGCTGAACCATTTAACTGGGAATTTTTTTTTTTTTACCTATAAATTGGGTGGTTGGATTGATGCAGAGCTACAAGTTTACTAAGTAAACATAGTGGAAATTAAAAAAAAAAAAAAAAAGTTGGCTGTGTCTAGTCAAGAAAGTGCATCCAGGAGAAGTTTAATCAACTGGGAGAAAAGGAAAGTCACAGGACTAATGATCTTCATGGGGTAAAAACAGTGTGGTCAATAAATGTAGAACTTGCCCCTATGCCACCATGCCTGCATCTCTCACCTCTGCATTCCAAGTCTCCTTGCTGAAAACACACTGGCCCCTCTGCCTAAGAGATATTTTTTTCCTGACCAATAAGCCTGCTCCACTGGCATAAAAGGGAAGCTACAACAGTTCCCAGAAGCAGCCATTTACCATCGAATACAGGAAACTGATGGATATGTACCCCAGCTCCCTCATTCCTTGGGCAGGGTGACTCTGAGGTTTGTACTTCACTCTCCCCTAGAGTTACAGTGGTGCTCCAGTTGCTCACGGTGCTGACTTTCTTGATAACATGCCCTCTACCTTGTACTGACTTCCTTCCCTTTCCTATCTCCTGTCCCTACTCCCCTGGTGTTTCCCATATTTTCCAGTTAGACAATTTGTACAAAGGCCCTTACTGCCTGCTTCCAGGGAAATTCAAATGAAGACAGCCAGGCATCCACAATGGCGGTGGGAGTGCGGGGGAGATGGGGAACCCCAGCAGTGGTCTCGCTGCAATATTGTCTAGTCAGCTGGCGAAAGAGGGCTGAAGACTCCCAACATAACTGGTACCTGGGTGGGCAGCAAGCTCCTATAACTGTCATCAACATCACACCCAATGCTGTCAGAAACCTTTGCAAGGGTGTTTCCATTTGTGTTGTTCTGTGACAACATCATAGGTGGCTGGTAAAGTGTGCTTAATGAAACAAAATGACATGTTACATCTATACTGTTGTTACTCTGATTAAAAGAATTACTACTGTGTGGGAAGAATTTCTGCTTGCAGAAACACCGTTAATTGACAGCTAGGAAAAATTGTGGTGATAAAAGTTAATTAACTTTACTAGGTATCTCTGAATTTTACAATACCTGTCTTTTTTAAAGGCCACAGCCAGCTATCTTGGCAGAACAAATGAAAGAACTCTGCAACAGTAACTCAAACTTCCTACTTCACAGCAAAGTTCGAAGTGAACATAAGGCCCTAGAAGGAATAACATTCGAACAGTTCACACAGCTCTCCAGGAAATGGCCATCGCTGGCTTTCTTTCAGAGAACCGGAGCTTCTGGAGCAGTGTTTTTGAAAGTATCAGAACCCTGATGATGCTTTGAAAATGTATGATCTTGAGATCAACCTCAGATTTATTGAATCAAGGGACATGGATCTCAGGACTACATTTTTAGCCAACTCATAAGATAATCATTCTAGAATCTTGCAGTTAGTCATGTATACTTCCTGCAATGCTACCCATTTGAACTATATTTGGGTTAGCAAGCATCCTTTTTAAAATAAGCAAATTATTGTGTTTTCAGCCATTCACATATCAATGCTGAATTTGAACTAATGGGAGCTGAGTTGCACTAAAGCAATGGTTATAGACCTGGATTCAGCATATGCAGGACCCAGCACATGTTGGATCCAAATTCTGTTTTTAAAATATCTTAAAGATGTAATTCAACAACCCACATACTCAAATGTGCTAACAGTTCAAATTTTCAACACAATGGAGACAACCAACTTAAGTCATGCTGCCAGTTCAACTAGATTTTGTGCTGACTTCTGATAGTAGCCCACTATCCCTCTGCATATATGCAACTTGGAAAGAGTTCACAGAAAAGAAACATTTTAATTTTGTTATAATAGCTTTTTTCAGGAGTAAGAATTTTCATATGCATAAAATTGTACACCTGAGTTTCAAACAGCCATTCATGCTCACCAGGTGCAATCACATGCCTGGATAGGTCCAGGGTTAGCATAGTCTCTGCTCTCAGAGCAGGAAATGATACAATAAATGAAAACACATTTTATCATGATGATGATGTCATAGTTTTATTTTTGTTATTTCAAAATATTAAGGGGGTACAGATGTTTTTGATACATGGCTTCAGTCAGGTCTATATTGTGCCCATCACCTGAATAGGGTTCATTGTACGCTATAGGTGGGTTTTGCCCCTCCCCTTCTCCCCACTCCCTGCTGCTTGATTTCCAATGACTTACTTTCCTTTGTATACATATGTGCCCATCGGTTAGTTCCAATTTATTAAAAGAGTACATGTGATGTTTTTTTTTTCCATTCTTGAGATATTTCGCTTAAGATAATGGTCTCCAGTTCCTTCCAAATTGCTACTTGATGGGTTTTCCTTTGTCAGTTGTTGCTTACATCTAGCTGCTTGTAGAACTTTCTCTCTCATTTTGACTTTGGCCAGGTTGATTACTACGTGTCTTGGAGATGTTCTATTTGCTATGAATCTTCCTGGAGTTCGATAACCATCTTGTATGTGGATGTCTGAATCTCTAGCAATACCAGGGAAGTTTTCCTCAATAATTCCCTCAAATAGATTTTCCATGCTTTTAGCTCTCTTTTTCTCCCTCAGGGAAACCTATAATTTGTTAGTTCACTTTGTGTAGTCCCATATCTCTCTAAGTGATTGCTCTGCCTTTTTTGTTCTCTTCTCTGCCTCTTTAAATGACTGGGTTAGCTTGAGAGCCTTGTCTTCAAGCTCTGAGGTTCTTTTTTCTCCTAGGTTTACTCTGTTGCTGAAACTTACTGCTGTGTTTCGAAATTCCCTAAATGACTCTTTCATTTCTCTAAGTTTGATTACATCCTTCCTTATGTTGTCTAGCTCTTTAGTGACTTTCTCATTAATTTCCTGAAATTCTTTTGGCTTCTTTTTGTTGGTTTTCAACTTTCTCTTCAATTCCATTCATCTTATTTTCCATCCATATTCTCAATTCCATTTCTGTCATTTCAACCATTTCCTTATACTTGAATTTCATTGCTATAACTCCATTGTAATCCCTTGTGAATGTTGATCTGTGTTGACTTTTTTTGTAGCCAGGGTTCTTTTGGGGGTTTCTTCTCATGTAAACCCTCTTTTCTCAACTCAAGGCTAGTAGGTTTGCACAGTACCTGTTCTTTGCTGGAAACTCTCTTGCTTGATTAGAAGAAGGGGCGGTCCCTAGATGGCGCTCACACACACACACACACACACACACACACACACACACACATACACACACACACACACACGCACGCACGCACACACACGCACACACTCTGGAGTGTTGATTTGGCAGAGGAGGGGCATGTGCACTAGAAGCCTGTAATGCAGCTGTTCTGATTTGTTTTGTCTGCCTGCCATTGCCTCTGCTTAAGCCTGTGCTGAGTGCAGTTTGTGTTGGATGTTGGGCTGTCATTAGTTGGGAGCTGGGCGAGACCCTCTTTACTGAGGCTGGTGTCTTGAGGATTACTCTACCCAGGGTCTCCCTGCAGAGGGGACAGTAGCAGCTGGGTGAGGCTATCTAGGCAGTTGTCATGGGTCCCCAGGCTGTGGGCATTTCCTCAAACCAGGTCATGGTGTACTGGCGGCTTGAGGCTGGGGGAGGGTGTTGGTCCCTGGAGGGGTGTTAGACTTTGGAGCAGTTTCTCCAGCCCTGTGGTGGTAGTAGAGGCTCTGGGGTGGGGTCTTTGGATCCATGTGCCACATTGGAGTCTTGCAATGGTGTCTCTAGCCTGGTAGGAGCTCTGGAGGGACAGAGGCCGAGCCGTGGGCTCTGCCATGAGAGCCTCAGAGCTGGGACTGGGGAAGAACCCAAAGCAGGCCTTCTGCACAGGCCTCTGAGTCTGAAGTAGGGCAGTGTGTGTGGTGGGGCTGATCTGACCTGGAGGATGGTGCCAGAGGAGAGCAGGCAGGAGGCATTTGGGTCCTGGAGGGTTAGTCAGGACCGAACAAGCAGCAGGCTGTTCTGCACCCTCGGGGACTGCATGGATGCCATGTCACATGTCAGAAGTCAGTTCCAGCACCCCAGGGACCACAGAGTTCTCCCTGTCCCACCCAGGACCTGCCAAAGCAGTCACCCAGAGTATTCCAGGTCAGAGCCTGCTGAGCCCTGGTCAATCCCCATGCTCAGATCCCATTGTGCTGTAGGAGATAAATGCTTGGCTTCCAGTCACTGGGTACAGCTCATGGGAACCTCCAGTTAGTCCACTCCCTCCCCAGCCTGATGCGGACCATGCACCTTAGAGATCAGTATGGCTTTAGCTGCTGCCCAATCTCCACTATGCCTGTTGTTTGGTGCAATGTCTCTGCGCAGACTCCAGGCAGGTGCCCGGTCTGACCAGGTAGACATCTGTGGCAGTAGAGGGAGCAGTCTTACAACTTGCACTGTGCCAGCATGGTGAGCACTGCACCCCAGCTCTCTATCTTCCTATTCTCCCCTGTGCATTCTTTGATCTTGTTATACGTATCACCCCGTCACCCTTTTTTTCCCACCCTGAATGTCCTGCTTTGCTTCTCTGTGATTTCATAATGTTGCTTCATGTGGGCAGCTGCCTGCATTTTTTCTTTCTGTCCTTGGGAGTGGCATGTTGGCAGGTGCATCTAGTCCACCATTTTTTCCCTCCGATGTTAGGGTTTTCAATTTTACAAATGTTTTGATCTATTATTTATATTTATAAGTGTTTTCATAATATTTCAGATGAAGGTGAAAAAAATCACCCTTAAATCCAGAAATGGATCACAGGTTACAAAAAGAAAAAGCAAAAAGATTTTTGCTGATAGAATAGAGAGGTTGAGTAGGCACAAGAGGAAATGACACACCATCCTGATCTTCAGATAGCAACCGGTTTTTCAGTCAAAGGGGGTCACACTGGGGACAGTAGGAAATGAAAGTCTTATAGTAAAAATTCTCACAATGAGTTCCCAGGAGAAAATGGAGCATGAGGACAGTTATATCAGGCTTTTGGCTTCACCTTTGTAAGGCAATACAAAGTGCCCAAGTTTTCACTGTCTTTTATGCAGTGATATTTTTCCACATTCTCCTATAGCCCTTCCTAAGTTACAGTGCCATATTTAAAGCAACCACAGCAGGTATAAAAATAAGGATTTCTTTCAGCATTAAAAGTACATGGCTTTATATAAAAATGTGTGCAAGAAAAGGTTAGATACAAAGATTAAAATACACTATAAATGGATGTAAAATTTAAAAAAGTAAAATACACTATAGCACCATTCAAAGGAGTCACTGAATGGGAGTAAAGAGAAGGAGAGGCTACACTGTCTACAGGGACAAGTGTCAAACAATGCTTTTGGTATCTTTGCCAGATAAGAAGAGGCAGCATCCAGCAACCTTGATCCAACATACTTGATCAATGAGTTTGTGATCATTTTAACTTCAATTCAACTAAACACAAAAAGGACTGACCTGTAGCCATCTTGGCTTTATTTTTTTTTTTTTCAGCAAATATGAGTATTTTTTGAGAGTGCATTTTTGCAGATGAACATCAGGAAGATTTATTTTAGGAAATACTGGATATCAGGGAGAGGAATATATTGCTAAATGTTTATGTCCATTTTCAACTTGCCATCATGTAATTTGGTTTTTATATGTTTGACTACCTGTACTGATGATGAAAAAGCAACGGCACCAAGTATGAGAGGAGCAGAGGCTTTCCTGAAAACATAGCTGAAATGTGTTCAAGTGAGGTGAGCTCTAGTTTTTAATGCCAATATCTGTCAAAAGTGTTGGATGGTAGCACAAATGTCATTTTTATAACAGGATGTCCTTCCAAATATGATTTTTGTGAATTCTCTGAAATAACATGAATGATGATATCCAAATATTATCATACTTGTAAGTGTTTATAGGCAGCCCTAAGGTGAGGAGATCCAAAGAATATTTCTATGTATACACATCCTATATGTATCTTTATGCATAAGATATGAAAACAGGATGTGGAAACATGGCCTTGTGTATGCACACAGGTGCTCTGTGTCTTGTAATGTTATCTGGATGCCTCTCTGTGTACAGTAAAAGGGAGAAGTCAATTGAGATGAAGCCTCACATGGCTAAGACTTAATAGACCTGGGTGAGAAGAGTGAAAGTTCTGGAGAGGAGGGTGGAAGTGACCAAGTTATGTGGAGGAGGATGGGGCTGAATCTCTGAGTGCATAGAAGCTCGGTACACCACCCCCCCCCACCTCACTGACTCTTCCTTGGCTTGGAGCTGGTCACTGGTGAAAGGACACGCCAGTGAGAGCAAAGTGACAGCAGTTCCTTTGTAGTTGACTCCTGTCCTTGGTCCCACATTCTTAGTCATTCATGTTGGGTGGAGTCAATAATTCTTGAAGTATGAAGAGATTTCATTTGCTAATTGCACCCCAAAGTTAGCATGGCTGCCCAACCTTAGACACATTCCTAGGTTTTCCTTTCCCTTGGCTGAATGAGCTCTCTCTGGCTTTCAGGAAATATGAAACATCTCACAGAATGCCAGCCAAAAAGAAAAATTAGAATTTGAGTTTTCTAAAATGTTGAGTAAATCTCTGAAGAAATGAGCATTGAAAGAATTTTTTTTAAAAAATGAGATTGCTGAATATCTTGTTATTAAATGTATTCAGAAAGCATTTTTTTACTCCTCCAAAATGAGTGCTTATCAAAATTTGATATTTAAAATACATAGTTAGATACGTAAAATAGTTCTATTTTGAAATAAAATGTTCTTTTATTTCATTTTCAAATTTGTGGACACGTTGGTTTGAAGAATATTTTGATATTTCAAGGTGAATGATTACAAACTTTTTACCATTTGCAACAACTTGTTTGTTAGAATCAGGATTTTTTTTAACTCTCTGTGTAAAAAAATATAAACTGAGAAAAATTATATGATAAATTTGGCTTAAGTCTCCAAATGCCACCAATAAGTCCTATTGTTGTATCTGTGCCTATGCAATATCCTCAATAATCTCCTGGTTGAATCTGTCATAACCAAATCTAACATATTTAAAATTGCAAATATATACATGACAAAACAGCATCTCTTTTAGCTACCTGTTTATTGGAGGAGCATGTAAAACATTGTAGGGTCTCACTATAAAGAACACTTGCAAACCATAGCCCTAAGGCAAGAGTGACTGATTTGAAGACAAGGTTGGGAGGTATGGGGCATGGGCACATGTGGGGCATGGGCACATGTGGGGCATGGGCACATGTGAGGCCTGGGAAGAGGCTCTGTGGGTGATTCAGGAGAAGAAGAGGACCCTGAGGAAGGGGCAAGCAGGGGGAGCAAGAGAGAACTGGAAAAAAGCATAAAGAGGAAGATGCCAAACACATTCTCCTGCCCAACTTTTGCCAGATAAAACCTCTCTCTGCCCAGGAGAGTGAGGATCTGTTCTTACATGAAAGTTTCAAAACAGGTACCAAATTGGCATTGTCAGTGTAATGATTTTCTTTTCATTCAGGGATCATAAATAACTTTTTTTTCTTTTATTTCATCATATTATGGAAGTACAAATATTGTTAGGGTTACAAATATTGCCCCTGCCCCCTCCATCCCCCCGATATGTCCAATCCCCTGGTGGTGTGCATCACACACGTTATGGACACATACACCCCTTTCCTCCTCCCCACACCTGCCTGCCCACCACGTGTTAAAAAGTTTTTTGATTTTTTTTTTTTTAGCATTTTGGTTACATTGTATATCTTTGCCTCTCCCTAAGAAGGGTTAGAGATATATAACTTTTTATGGCTACAATCATACATGAACATTGCACCCTTGACCCCATCATTCTACAGAGTGGGAGAAGCTGCCTGCGATGTACCAAACTGATAAACTTTCCAAATAGAATGGAGAAATAAAAAGGGTTAAAAATTTCACACTTTAAAAAATGTTTTAAAGAAACTTCAATTTCTTTCCCTCTCGATATAGTTAAAAAAAAAAAAAAGGCGGGGGGGAGGATGCAAAGTTAAGTAAAATTTCCAATTAAGGAGAAAAGTCAAAGTAAGATGAAAAAAATGTGCAGAACATGATAAATATGGAAAAAAATAGTCTTAACCTCTTGAGCAACTCAGCAAAGATAAGAAATGAATTGTGTGCTCAATAATTAAGGTGGAAGCCCAAACACACTGGGCTTTGATCACGCCTGTGGTCTTCCGAGGAAAACAGAGCAATTTATTATCTAGGCCAAATTTGAAGAGATGGTCTTCAGGACACTGACAGATGCTGCAGCATCACCAGCTCAAAAGACATTTTAGCTGTGTGATAAATGTCTGCCAGGACACCAGTGCTACGAAGAACATTTTCAAATGAAATCAATTGCAAAATAATATACCATGATTAAATACAATCAGTTGTGAGCCAAAATCGTTAAGCAAAATTGCAACCTCTGACCTGGGGTAGCAACTTGGCACATTATTGGGTTCTGTTATACAGTTGGACAGTCACACAGTTCTGAGGATTCACATATTCTATGATGTTCCTTGGCTCCTGAGTCAAATACGCTTTTAGTTATGCAAAGTAACTGAGTAGAAATGATTCTTCCTCCAGTGACTGTTGGGACTTAGAGGTTTTCAAATTTAGATGATTTCTAACCTTGGTTGATCATGAACCTTATTAAAAGGGCTATACATTATATGTATTAATTACCTATTTCTTCATGATGAATTACCCCAAAAGGTAGCAGCTTACCTCAACAATATGTATTTATTATCTCACACAGTTTTTGTGGGTCAGGAATTCAAGAGCTATGCAGGTGGCTAGGGTTGCAGTCTTTTGCAGGCTTGGTGGAGGCTGGAGGATACACTTCTGAGATTCTGGCTGTTGGTGAGAGGGCTCAGTTCCTCTCCAGAGACCTGCTTGAGTGTCCTCATGATATGGCAGCTGACTTTCCTCAGAATGAATGATCCTAGGCATCAAGGCAGTAGCCATAATGTGTTTTATGACTTATCCTTGGAATTCACACACTGCCATTTCTGTAATATTCTACAGGTTACATTGGTCATCTCTACTCACAGGGGAGGGAAGCACACAGGGCATAAATAACAAAGTGGAGACTGTCAGGGGTCATTTTATAGGATGGCTGCCACAATCCCCAAAATGAGTCTATATGGGCTCTACTTTTCTTCTGTTCCTCTTCTATTTTAGAAGAATAAAAACTCCCTAATGCCCTCCAATTTAAACTGCTAACCAGAAAGGGCCTATTAGCCATTTCTATTAGGAAGACCAAAGAAGAGGCTGATGAGAACAGGAATACTGAGGGATAATAACATTTTAGAGTTGTATAGATTCTGTAAATGCTGAGACCAAAGGGATGCCCAACAGAATCTGTTAGGATAAGTGTACGTAACAAGGTTGATCACGAAAACATGATGGAGCAACCCATTAAGAGAGCAGAGTGACTGTCCCATCTCAGGGGCAATTTAGTAGATGGCACAGATCAGTAAAAAGTAACAGAGAGACAGACCTCAGAGACCATGTATGGGCACAAGAGAAAGATTGCTTGCTTTCCCCAGGGGCTGATGTGATTGAAGACTATGCTTTCTGGGAGACTCTACCACTATCAGTATGCTACACTTTTAATTACATTTTTTGTAAAAAAAAGAAAAAGAAAGGAAAGAAAGGAAAGAAAGGAAGAAAGGAAGAAAGGAAGAAAGGAAGAAAGGAAGAAAGGAAGAAAGGAAGAAAAGAAAGAAAGAAAGAAAGAAAGAAAGAAAGAAAGAAAGAAAGAAAGAAAGAAAGAAAGAAAGAAAGAGAAAGAAAAAATTAAGATCCCTGTTTTAAGAGTGATTCCACATATACTTGGGGGAATCTCAATCCAGGAATAATGTTAGTTCCATTTTGTTCTCTCCTTTTGTTAAAGGGTCTTGATTCTTTGTGCCATGCTAAAGTGTTTAAGGTGTCTTATAATCAGTAGTGTGCTAGAAAATGCTTAACACCTGATTCTCCAAGAAATATATATATGTAAAATATATGTGTGTGTGCAATATATATTAACATATCTGATTTGTAACATTTACCAATTTCCACAGTGGAAATATCCCCATCATAGCTGATGTCAAGCTACCAAGGTGCTGTTACATGCAGAGCTGGAAAGAGATGTGCACAATTAGCTCCAGCACACCACTGCATATAACACATGCATGTTCTCTTCCAGGTTTTGACCATCTGAGCTTGTCTAATATCTTAGGCAGACAGTGGCAAACTTTTCCTTAAATATCTTAGGCTTTGTGAACTGTAAAGTCTCTATCACAACTATATAGCACTGCTATTGTAGCAGGAAAGCAGCGACAGGCAATATGTAAATGGATGGGCATAGCTATTTTCCAATAAAACTTTATTTATACAAACAGGTGGCTGGCTTGTGTTGTGAGCAGATTCCTTAGAAGCAGAGCCTGAGGCAAGGATTTGGGCACTTGTGATATGGCTAGGGAGGATACTTAGGTGAAACCTATAAGGGAGTGAGGAAGCAAGACAAGGAAAGACAAGGAGCTGAGCAAGGATGTGGCATCAGTTAAACAACGTCGAATGTTGGCCTGACCCCACAGAGGGGCTCTGGAGCATAAAACACACTCCAGAATTGTCCAACCTTGAAAACAGAGGGCTGGATTTTTGTATCCTCATATTGCAAGGTTCCAGAGTAGTGATTGTGGAATAACCTCCAAAGTGTTTCCATCTCTGGGCAAGGTAGTTAGTTCAACGAACGCAGTGGTTTGGATAAAGTTACAGTTGTGGGCTGTTAGCTGCAACACTTGCGGATAACTGCACTAGCTACTGAAAGGAATCTAGCCTCGTCCCACAGTGTCTACTACAGCACAGGTTCTCAAACATTAACATGCATGCGAATTTCCTGGAGTACTTGCTAAGACATCAATTTCTGGGTTTCACCTTGAAAGCTTCTGTTTTAGTAGGTCTAGGATGAGACCCACATATTTGCATTTCTAAGTTCCCAGGTGATGCTAATGCTGCCAATCCTGGGACCCCAATTTGAGAACCACTGTATTATAATATTAATCCTTTAAGAGCAGAAAGCTAAGAGCTTGGATGATCCAACAGTTTTATTATGGCTTGGTCTTATGATCTGATGGATGGGAGAAGTGGAGGGGAAGGAAGGAATTTCTTAAATGGTTGTTTTCATTTTCTTTGGCTCCCACTTCCTCTTATTCAATAAATTTATTTTTCATCTGAGATACATTTGTAGTACACTACATGGACTTAGTAAAACAATTCATCATATTATCTAAAGAAAATTTAAAAATTATTTTGAATTATTATCTTACTTCTGACTGCTGACACCTTCTATATTGCATGAATTATTCCAGAACACCTTTAAGGTGATAAATTATCAAAAAGTATAACTTTTTACCTGGAGCTGATCTTTATCATCCAATTTGCATAACACAGGGGAGAAAGCAACCTATTAGTTTATCCCCAAGGCTTAACCTGAAGCCTGCATGAGATCACTCACCTCCAATAAGCACTGGCAATGGAAACTTAAAGGGCAGCTGCTCTTACCATGCCTTGGTGCAGGTAGAAATAGAGCTGTTTGTGAAAATAAGGAGAGCCAGCTTCAGAACTGCAAACCCATGAGAGGAACACCAGGTTTGAACTGCTGGTGGGCTATTTAGTCCTGTCACCTTGAAGTTTTCTTTCCTCCAGTGAGTCCACTGTTGGCAGCTTCTTACGATCACTGGGTCCTCTTTAAGAAAGAAAGAAAAAAAAAAAAAGATAACAATACTTCTGACATTCTCCAACTTACAAACATGCTGTGTGTTCTACATTTGCATGTTTATTTTTAATTTTAACCTTATCGAAAGTCCATGGCTGGGTTTTGGCTCACAGAAGAAAATCACAGGCTCTCAGAACTGAAAGGGTTATTAGAAAACTCCAGGACATTGTGATTTCTTGACACACCAGAATGTCACCTTGTTTGAAGTGTGACCAAATAATTTGTTCCCAATAACAAACAGCAATATTTGCAAATAATTAACTGGAGCAGACTTGAATTCTTTTTACAATGTCAATGTTCTGCTCTTACATTTTATACTTTTTTTTTTAGCATGTGAGAAAATTTTGATATTAAAGCTAATGTTTGTGGAATTGTGCATCTTTCTACCTGTGCCGATAGGGCCATTTTACTTGGAAATATCAATGGGCGTGTAGACGAAGAATTGCTGGTGTGACCACAACAATCTAATAGAGATATCATGTAAGCCATGAAGTTAAATCACATGTATAATCTTAATGTTTTTAGTAGTGATATTAAAAGTAAAAAGAAACAGATAAAATTAATTTGAATCATATTTCTGTTTTACCTAGCATATCCAAAATATTATTTCAACACAATCAATATGAAAAACATTGAAATATTTTACATTTTTTTTTATACCAAGGCTTAGCAATCTTGTGGTGTGCATAGCAATCTCAATCGGCACTGGCCACGTTTCACATGTCCCGTGATCTCATGAGGCGAGAGGTGACCATAGGACAGTGCAGGTCTAGACTGATTCCTTTCATTTATGGCAAGAAACAGAATCGTGAAGCCCAAAGTAAATTGTCTAAGCTCATGAAGCTGATTAGAGGAGAAAAGCGGATTTTATCTATACCCACTGGGTCTCACACCAGCAAATTATGCCACCTTAGTTATCCAGATGTTGTTGATGGTGGTATTTACCTCCTAGAAGAAAACAGTAAATAAGAACAAGCCAACGTGGCCTTAGGGAAATACAGTGTGATGATAGAGAGCGGAGGCTCTGGGAACAGAGTGCTGGGATTCCCATCCTGCTTCTTCCACGCACTAGCTGTGGAACCTCAGGCAGGCGACTTAGGTTCTCGGCATCTTGGTTTTCTTATTTGTAAAGTGGGGACGTTACTGATACAACCCGCTTCTCAAGGTGCCGTGAGGATTAAATGTATTAATACATACATACGTATACGTACAGGTTCCGTCCAGAAAGTATCCAGCCATTGTTAATAGAAGGGGAACGGTTAGCGCGACAGTGACGGAACCCGGCGGCCGAGGCGAGTGGACTGGGATGCGCATGCGTGAGCAATGCCGCCTTCCCTGTGCTGGTCAGTGGGGCGCTAGACCTCGTTGAGGGAGTGTGTGTACAGAGTGGCCGTTGCGTTCAAAATGCCTGAGCAAGTAGAGCAACTAATCTGCATCGAATTTTGCGTTAAGCTTGGACATCATTCTTCCGAGGAAACTATTTGGATGATTCAGAAAACTTTCACGGTGAAGCGATGAGTGCAGCGCAAATAAAAACTGTGACACAAACGCTTCAAAGATGGTGAAGAATCCCTTGAAAGTGATCCACGTTCTGGAAGGCCTGAAACAAGCAGAACAGGCGACAATGTTGAACGTGTAGGGGTTAGGTTAAGAGAAGCTGGGAGAACGGTGTGAGGTCCCAAGGTGCCTACTGTGAAGGGGACGGAGGGATCATGGTCCTGCGTACGATGTTTCTTGTATCTTGTATCTTCTTCAGTAAATGTCTCTGTTTTTCCTATTACGTGGCTGGATACTTTCTGAACAGACCTCACATATGTATAGATATACACATAAAACTCAGAAAAGTAACTGGAACATAGAAACCACTATAGGGGTGTGAATTACTTATTACTAAAATGTTTCAATAGCTCATGAGGCACAATTTGGGGTGAGTACGAATTAAGCCAGACCCATATGCTTGCACCTGACAATTCTGCAATGTGTCACTATAATGTACTTATTAAAATAATATATTTTGGAGTGTTCTTTAATTTAAAATGCTTAGGGGGGGAAAAAAAGAGTTCTGATTAACTTCTGTTTAGCTGTAAATCTACATATAAACCTCCCCATACTCCCCAAAATTGGATTCATTAAGGTGTTACTATTCTGTTTTTGCAGTTTTCTTTCTGATCTCTAAAAGGAATGCAGATGTATTTAGCTAGCCTCTGCACTAGAAAAAAAGGCACACATAATTATCTGAAATCTAACTCAGAGCACAAAAGTCGTGACTGCGAGATACAAAACAGATCAAAATCATCTATTTGCTGCCAAGTCAGTATAAAATAAGACCCACAGCCAAAAGTTCCTCCAAAGTCTGTTTTATAGCAAAGAATTAGTATTTTTGTATTTTCGTTTTATTTTTTTTTTCCTACAAACTTCGGGGAATAAAGGTCTAAATAATTTTCTTTATTACAAACACAAAAAATTGTTCTGTAAAATATGTCCTAAGAATAATAGCATCTGATTACCAAAGAAGGTCACTTTATCCTTCTCTCTAAGGGGTTTTAGTAGCTGATATTGTTTGGGGGATTTACCAGGTGAATTTATTGTGGGTATGTTGTAAAATGGGGTCATATCCCCACAGTTTATTTTAGAAACATTCCTACACTGAACTGAGCTGTAGAAACATGTAATTTCACCTCAGCTGGTGATGTTTGTTATTGAAATTCAGAAAGTTTTCATGTACTAAAAGTTGTACTATTTCTCAGAGACTATACTATTTTAGATTTATACATAGTGCATATTCCCTGAATAGGCTAAAGTCCTTTTACAGATTAGTAATGCTAGCCTATGAACTCAAAGACAACCCCTTGGCAGGTAGTACTCTAAAGAATGGGGATATTTGGGGTGATACGGAGGCCCCAAGATCCTTTTCCATAGCACATAACTGTCACACTGTTACAACCTTTGGATTATAATTAGGCCTTCTGGTCTGATTTCCATTGCTCACAGGGACAACTTCTTTGTCTTAAGTAGCCCATGGTTTGCCACACAAAAATAATAGTAATAATAAAGTAGACTATGACTAGTGGCTGTATGCCAGATTTTTCTTCCACTAGCTGGGATGTAAACACATTTCACTATGATGCTATATTATTCTTCCTTCTTTTCTCCTTCTTCACTTCAGACCGCTCCCAATTTGCCTTGGCATAGATCTTAGTCACCTTTTGACATCCATTCTCCATGTCCAAAGGAATACTTTAGTGGTCAGCATCATTGTACTGTTTGTTGATTGTCAATCTTTTAAAGCCCAGCTAGAAATCTTAGTGTTTATTTTTCACCAGTGATTTGCAGAAAATTTGGAAAATCAATAGCTTATTTTCTTTCCAACTCATTTGAAGCAAAATAGCACAAGTAAGAAACAATTTCACTAATAACAGCAATTCAGGGATAGGTACATTAAGTACATTTTCAGGCTTATAGGTACAGTCAGTGAAGGATCATAATCAGTACTCTTTTTCTTACTAACATTGCAGAAGAAAGGCTACTCAATCTGGAAGCAAAGAAGCTGAATACAATTTTTGTCCCACTGCTTACTGACTGTGTGACTTCAGCAAATCCTAGAATCTTTCTGAGCCTTCATTCCCTCATACATAAAACAGGGCTTAGACCTCTAATAGGAAGGATATTTTGCCTTCTCAGCTGATCCTTCTTTAGTGACAGCAATCCATTCCCACTTCATGTCATATGGCAGGGCTCTTGGTGACTGGGCCATAGCCCCTGAGCACAGCAGGACAAGTGACATAATCCAATCACAGTCTCTTCCCCAGATTTGAATCTTGAGTGGATTCAACTTGAGAGTGAAGGAGCTGAGCCCCTTTGGCAATCCCATGAATTCTGTCTACTTTACTGAGGGCTTTCTCAGTGTCAGACACCATTCTGTGTATTTTACATCAATTGACTCATTTAATTCTCACAATCATTCAACTTGTAATATCTATCTATGAGATAGTGTAATATATTATTGTATTAAATTGGATTCCTCCAAAGGCTAAATATATGACAGAATTTGGAAACAAGTAGCTTCTTTGAGAGGTGATCCCAGGAGGCATAAGATGTTTATGGTGAGTCAGAGAAAAAAGAGCCAATAAAAATTATATTAATGATCCAGATGCAGCTTTCATGATGTGCCATGTGCGTTGTTACCTCTCCAAGGATCCTAAATCATGACTAAACCTATGTATTTCCATACTCCATATGAGTGAATTCTTGTTTATATTGTTTTCTTTTTTATTATAGTATTTTGTAGGAGTCAAGAGGGAGTGGCTTCTATGTTTGGGTCAGCATGGCACTGCATGGAAGTGGTGTAGATGAAAAGAGAAGCCCAGACACAGAAGATGCCATAGGCTTTTGGGGGCTCACAGAAATCATGGAGTGAACTTGGAAATTTCACAGGATATGAAATGGTGAGTTGGGCTGAGAATGTGAAATTCACAATTTTTCTAAATTGTCAAGATCTGGCAGACCCCAGATAATGTCTAACTTAAGGGAAATAAACACAAAGTTATATCTTTCCACTTCTGAATTTTCATGATTCCCATTTGTTCAAATTGAGCTCTATAATAAAGAATAACTTCTGGATTTGGATTCATTCTCAATAAAATAAGCTCTACCTTCCAGCTAGCATTGGATATGAGTTCACCCTAAATATTAAATGGCAGCTGGTGCCTCTATAATGTATATTTTCTTCCCTAGGATGCCACCGAGTAATACATAGCTTCGCTGAGGATTTGAGATTCTTCAAGTAGGAAATCTGAAATATGAAATTCATATTCTATTTTATTTTTATATTGCAGTTTACAAGATGAATCCTAGGAAGGACAAAAACTGACTTCATTTTCTTTCCACAGAAAAGTAAAAAGGTGGGGGGAGAGAGGGTTTACTCAGTAAACAGGCTGAATAAGTTCTGACCACATCATAACTTTTTCCAACAGCATCTTAAATCCAAGTTATTACTCTAAGTTGTTTATCTGGTACTTTGTATTGCTTAACACTTGCTGCTGGCAGATTTAAGATAGAGTATAAGTCTTGCTTTGTGCTTGAATCCTTGAATAACCTGAAGATGGATAATGGTAAAAGCAGAGACAGCTCTGAGATAGTTTTAAGAAACATGACCTCTGTAATATGAAATGAGGCATACATTTTAAGGATGTGATCACAAGTCCTCAAACTTGGTTGTCCACAGAAAGCGAGAATTATTGTCATTGCTTCCAGAGAAATCACAGGCTAAACATAAAATCTCATATCCTTTTAAAAAATGAAGGTAAAAATCAATACACAAAAATCGGTAGTATTTTTATACTCCAGTAAGACTAGCTGAGAAGGAAATTGAGAAGGCACTCTCATTTACAATAGGCACAAACAAAATTAAATACCTAGGAATAAATTTAACCCAGGAAGTAAAAGATCTCCACAAAAAAGCTAAAATTACAACACACTAATGAAAATAACGTGAAGAGGACACAAATAGAAAGACATTCCATGCTCATGGATCAGAAGGATTAATACTGTGAAAACAGCCATACTGCCCAGAGAATGTACAGATTAAATACAATCCCTATCAAAATACCAAAGATATTTTTCACAGAAATAGAAAAAAATATCTTAAAATTCCTATGGAACCAAAAAAGTTTCCAAATAGCTAAAGCAATCCTGAGGGAAAAGAACAAAGCTGGAGACATCACACTATCTGACTTCAAAATATATTACAAGGCTACAGTAACCAAAACAGCATGCTATTGGAATAAAAACAGGCATATAAACCAATGGATCAGAATAAAAAATCCATAAATAAATCCATATTTACAGCCAATCAACTTTCGACAAAGCTGGTAAGACTATGTGTTGAAGGAAAGTGCACCCTCTTCAATAAATGGTGCTGGGAAAATTAGATATTCACATGCAGAAGAATAAAACAGGATCTCTCTCTCTCTCTCTCTCTCTCTCTCTCTCTCTCTCTCTCTCTCTCTCTCTCTCTCTCTCTCTCTCTCTCTCACCATATACAAAAATTAACTCAAGATGAAGTAAAGACCTATTTCTCTATCTCTCATCATATACGAAAATCAACTCAAGCTGGATTAAAGACTTAAACATTAGACCTGAAACTGTAAAACTACTAGAAGAAAACATACAAAAAACATTTTATGACATTGGTCTAGGTAAACGTTCTATGTCTAAAACCTCAAAAGCATAGACAACAATTACAAAAATAGACAAATTGGACTCTATTAAACTAAAAAGCTTGTATACAACAAAGGAAACAATAGAGTGAAGTGACAACCTGTTGAATGGGAGAAAATACTTGCAAACTATTCATCCAACAAGAGATTAATATTAATATATTCAGAATACACAAGGAACTCAAATCAACAGCAAAAACTCCCCAAATAGTCCCATTAAAAAGTGGGCAAAGAACATGAATAAACATTTTTCAAAAGAAGACATATACATGGCCAAGAGGTATATAACAAAATGCTCAACATTACTAATAATCATGAAAACACAAATCAAAATCACAATGAGGTATCATCTCATCTCAGTTTAGAATTACCATTATTAAAAAGACAAAAAGAAAAAAATTTGGTGGTGAGGATACAGAGAAAAGGGAGTTCTAATACATTGTTGGTGGGACTGTAAATTATTACTACAGCCACTGTGAAAAACAGTATGGAGATTTTTCGGAAAACTAAAATTAGAACTACCATACAATCCAGCAATCCCACTACTGGGTATTTATCCACAGGAAAAGAAATCAGTATATCAAAGGGATACCTGCACTTGCATGTTTACTGTAGCACTATTCATAATAGCACAGGTATGGCATCAATCTAAACGTCCATCAGTGGATGAGTGGATAAAGAAAATGTGGCATATACACACAATGGAATACTACTATTCAACCATAAAAAAGAATGAAATTCTATCATTTGCAGCAAGATGGATGAAATTGGAGGTCATTATGTTAAGTGAAATAAGCCAGGCACAGAAAAATAAATATTGCATATTCTCACTCATATGTGGGAGCTGAAAAAGTGGATCCCATGTATATAGACAGTAGAACGATAGATGCCAGAGGCTGGGAAGGGTATGTGGGTGAGAGGGAGGGATGAAGAGAGGTTGGTTAATGGGCAAAAGCATACAGTCAAACAGAAGATATAAGTTCTGATGTTCCACAGCAGAGTAGGGTAACTATAGTTAGTAACAATATATTGTATATTTCAAACTAGCTAGAGCAATGGTCTCCAACCTTTTTGGCACCAGGGACTGGTTTCATGGCAGACAATTTTTCCATGAACCGGGGGTGGGGGGAATGGTTTGGGGATGATTCAAGCACATTACATTTATTGTGCACTTTATATCTCTTATTATTACATTGCAATATATAATAAAATAATTATACCACTCACCATAATGCAGAATCTAATGACACTGTTGATCTGACAGGAGGTTGAGCTCAGGCAGTGATGCAAGCTGTGGGGAGTGGCTGAAGTACAGATGAAGCTTCACTTGCTGGCCCACCACTCACCTTCTGCTGTGTGGCCTGGTTCCTAAGAGGCCAGGCAGGGACTGGTATCAGCCCGTGGCCCCGGGGGTTAGGGACTGCAAAGCTAGAAGAGAAGACTTGAAAAGTCTCCTCTCAAGAGCAACACATAGAAATGATAAATACTCAGCGTGAAGGACACCCCAAATACCCTGACTTGATCATTACACATTCAGTGCATGTAATAAAATATCGCATGCACCTCATAAATATGTAAAATATTATTTATCAATAAAAAATAGAAATGAAAATAAAGACTTGGCAAAAGCAAGCTAACTAACATGCTTTGTGTTACCAGTACTGACACAAAAAATTGTGGAACTAGGTGTCAGATTTAGGGTTTCCCTAAATCTTCAGAACTAGGTCAATTTGCTCATGTTTCCCTTAAAAAGAGGAGATGTTGCACATTTGTTCAACAACATTTCAGAATTGCTATGAACCAGTGACTTGTCTATGCCTCCAATCCTTCTCCCTTATGAATAGAAGGGATTGTTTTGGCTTCCCTGTCCCCATTCCACCACTATAAATTTGGGATTCCAATGTGGAGATGACCATAAAATCCTGGGCCTTGAGTCTGATGGCATGATTGGATGGGACTGTACATCACCCTCTTCCTTGGGGCCTCTTAGTGTAGGCATAATGGAGAAAATGGGATATTTGTAACCGAGAGGGCAGAATATGGTAGATCATATTCTTATCCCTAATACTTTCTCTCCTTTCCATAAGATGCTTATACACCCCAGCCTGTTGCTATGACACACAGACTCTGTGAGAAAGAGGCTGGAGCAGGTGACCCCCTTTCACCAACACAGTATAGGCAGATGTACTGTTTGCCACAGAGGAGTGGAAGCCTTAAAAGCCATCATGTGTTTTCCCCAAGCCATCATGTGTTTGCCTTACTCTTTCCCTCCACCAGAGAACATGCACTTCTAAAGAAAGTGCAGGCTGGGCGTGGAGGCTCACACCTGTAATCCTAGCACTCTAAGACCCTGAGGCAAGAGGATCACTTGAGGTCAGGAGTTCAAGACTAGCCTGAGCAAGAGTGAGACCCCTGTCTCTACAAAAAGTAGAAAACTCAGCCAGGTGGGGCAGTGTGCACCTGTAGTCCCACCTACTCGGGAGGCTGAGGCAGGAGGCTTGCCTGAGTCCAGGAGGCTGCAGTGAGCTATAATGATGCCACTGCACTCTAGCTAGGGTGACAGAACAAGACCTTATCTCAAAAAAAAAAAATAATAAAAATTGCCATATGCACTTCTAGAGACAGAGAGTTAGAAAATGTAAAGCAGAGGTGGAGCAAAGTAAGGCAAGCTGTGGCAGCCAGCTGCACCTGCCAACAAGTAACAAATGCTTGTTGTTGGAAGGGAGTAAAATTTGGGGGATTAATTAGTCTGCAAAGGAAAGCAGACTAATGAAGAAATCGCTTATATAAGTGTTTTATATTAAGTCTATTTTAGCTGATGTTACTATAGCTACACAAGCTTCTTTGGTGGTTGTTGTTAGCATGTACCTGGCATATATTCATGTATAATTTTCCTTTCAGACCTCTCCACTCATATATTAGACATGTCTTTTGTAGACAACATATAGGTTGAGCAATGGTTTCTGAACTTAAGCCTGCTTCAGAATCAGAATCACCCGGAGTGCTTGTTAAAGCACAGGTGTTTGGTATCCACCACCAGCGATTCCGACTCAGTTGATCTGGGGTGGCTTTGAGAATTTGTATTTCTGACAAGTTTTCAGGTGATGCTGATGCTGCTGGCTCACAGATCGCACTGTAAGAAACACTCAACTAGAACTTTTTTCATTTTTCTCCTGACAATCTTTTTCTGAAACACTTAATCCATTTTTATCCACATAAATTACTATTACATCTATATCCATTTTATTATTTTTGAGTTTATTTGTATTGTTTTGTATGTACGTATATTCAATGTGATCACCTTTTCTATGTAACTTTACCTTTCCTTTCTTAGTTTACTTGGTTAATTTTTAAAATTTTGTTTCCCACTAGCTTAGAAGTTATGCAATTCTGCCTCTCTCCTTCTATGGGTTTCCTTAGAAACTGAAAATGAGAGCTAACTTATGAAAGTCAAAAGTTTGTCGTTATCTCTGCACAGAGTCCAGACAAAACAAGGACTTTAAACATAATAAATACAATTATCACCTTCCCTCTCTTTTATTATTATCACACATCATATCTCTTCTTTAAAAAAAAATACTTTGCAAATTATTTCTTCTTGCATCACAAACTTCAATCTAAAATCCGAATCTAGAATTTCTGTATGAAATAGATCCTCCAGAATTTCCTTTATGAGAATCTGTTAGTGATAAACTATTTTTTTATCCTTTTGAAAAAAACTTTATTTTGTTTTCATTGCAAAAATATATTTTTGACAAAATATTCTAGGGCAGCTATTATTTTCTCCCAGGTCATTCATCTTCCCCTCTCCTTACCCCCCACCCCCACTCACCCCATAAATTTGCACAAACGAAGAAAAATAATAATGACAAAGAAAAACAGAGGCTCCATATCATATCAGTTCAACAAATGCTTTCTGGATGAAATTCCTCCTCCTCTGCCTTCCCTGATTCCCACCTACACTAAAGTTTTAGCTTATGAAGATTCTTTTTTTCTTGTCTGCTCTGTAATAAATAAAACATGTTTTGTTTTTAAATACTTTTGAGTGTTTATTTTCATTCTAGCAGGAAGGTCATTTAGAGTAGTCTTACATACTACGAGAAACAGAAATCCAAGACTTTTGTTTTCATCATGAGGGAGAATGCACATCTAGGGCACAGATGGCAAAATGTTTAATTTGAGAAGCAAAGGAAGAAGAAAGAAAAACAACCCATAAAGGTTTTTGACACTTCCCTATCGTTTAATCCAAGATTCCATTATACCTTTATCTGGGGCCAAGTATAGTGCATCTTATGGATTACTTTATTTAAATCTCATATTGCCACATGTTTGGTATAATTATCATTATCCACCTTTTACACGGGAGGAAATGGAAGCTCATGAGGGATAGAATGTCGCAAGGTCAACCATCTACAAAGGACTAGGATTTGTATCCATGTTCACTTGAATTCAATGCTTGCCTTCCAGTTATTCTCAAACCACTCTAACACACCTATTAGCAAGTCCTCAAACTGATGTCCTATCTGTCCAACCTCCAGTAAATCCTGATTTGAACTCTCAGCATAAAACAGTCCTTTCACCTTTTACAAGCTCAAACACTTGCAGTGATTCCTTCAATACTTCAGGATGATCCAAAACCTACCACATCATTTCAGGAAATCCAACTCCAAGTCTAATTCTTCCTTGAAGCCCCATCCAACTCTTCCAGTCCACAAGGATTTCCCCTTTTCCCTCCTCCACTTGCAGATGGAGCATTTAGTAATCATTTATATTTTAAAAGTGTTATGTTAAGTTGATTTATGACTAAATTTAAAACCATGCTAAGGCAACAGCAGTGGGTTGTTGTTTTGTTTTGTTTTTATTGCTTTTATCTCTTTCTCCTGGAACTAAACAGTATACATGACATTTAGTAGGCCTTAAATAAATGCTTATTGACTGACAGCAGGGGAAATCATACTTTTATTCTGTTAAATTTGTTTTGTTTTGTTTTAGGTTTTTATTTTTTTCAAGTAGTGATGAGAAGCAAAGAAAACAAAATAATAGAATCCTAGAATTGCAATGAAAGTAAGGAGAAAAAAGATGCACAGATTATAGGCTATTTTTGTCCCTAGATGTTTATTCCAAGTACTGCCATGGTCGATGCAGTTTAGGCAACAGGTAATTCTTAGAGATGATTAATTCCAGGTGGATCAAACCTTAATATCCTTTTGAGGATGATTCACTTCAATTTACTGCATCATTACTTTTAGAAGGCAGCAAATGATACCAAATACTATACACTCTTGCACATTCCCTCCAACTTCCCTCCCAAGTTGAAAATCGTTTAAAAATAATTTGAGATAAAGTTCAGTCAGTTAGCTAGTTACAGCATTCTCATAGAGTAGGTAGCATTAGCATTAATTAATGTTTGTGGATTGCTTTGAAAATCATAAATGCTATGGAAGTGCTGACTATTAATTTAGTAAAAACATAAGCCATGAAAGCTGAAATTTAAAGGCAGTTGCACACTGATGACATATTTTAATATTTAAATGAACCAGCCTGAAGAAAGTCTCCAACATCCCATGTTTATAAATCAAGAGTGAAAAAAGGTCTGAAGTAGAGAGATTTAAAATGATTTAGAAGGGAATACTGGGCTGGAAACGAATAGAAATAATTTTCAACTGAGAGAAGGAGAGAGTGACCCACAAGGATAATCAAAGTCATGATTGGGGTTTATATCTCCATCAATTGCAGTGATTTAGGGAGTGAGATGTGGGAGAAGAATAGGAAGAAGAAAAGAAAGAAGAGGAAGAAGTAAGGAAAAATTAAGGGGGGAAGAAGAAGAAGAAGAAGAAGAAGAAGAAGAAGAAGAAGAAGAAGAAGAAGAAGAAGAAGAAGAAGAAGAAGAAGAAGAAGAAGAAGAAGAAGAAGAGGGGGAGGGGAGGGGGAGGGAGGGGAGGAGGAGGAGGAAAAAGCAGTGAAAGGAAAAGGAGAAATCTCTCGCACATGAGATTAAAAATAATGAAACGGTGATGAAATGGGCATTTCCCCACTGTCAGTCTGCCCGAGGAGAGGTTATACCATAAGGATTCTTGATTGAAGCCACCCTCTGACTCCATTTCACCAACAGTCCCCTCCTCATCCCCCCGCCCCTCCATTCCTGGTTTACCTGGGGATCTGAGTGAGCAGATCCTATGCCCCCACTTTTGCATTCATCACGTGGCTTCTTGAGATGGGGCTGGCAGCCTACACCCCTCCTCATCTCTATCCTCCCTTTCCACCAAGACACCGGGCAAGGACTGGAGCTCCTGCCTGCCAGTCACCCCCTGTATAACCTTTAATTAACTCTTCAGCACTGTCCTTGATGTTCAATGTCTCCAGTGAAGTCAGTGACATTGGACCCTTGTCCCCAGATCCGTGCTGCTCTGATGACTGAGACCTGTGTGTTCTTCCCAAAGAAGATTTCCAGGAGAGGATTTCCATGACTGTGAAGGTTGTTGAGCCATTAAACTTGTTCCCTGGATGGAACTTTCTCAGTGACGTTGCTGTGGTTTTACCAGAAGGTAGGGACACGAGTTAAATGACCTTACATAGAAACCTGTGATGTTCTAGAAAGAATCCTTATAGAATAGATAAGGGGTTGCCTTCGTACCCTCCTTCCTTCCTTTTTCCTTTGTCTTTACTTCTGTTAATATTTTATTAAATTGTAAGTATCTCCTATATTTCTATTGCAGGATATTTGGAAGATAAAAGAGATATGAAAATAAATAAATATATAAAAATATATATATTAACTATAGGTCATCTACCCAGGTATATCCATAGAGATTGCATTTAGTCATAGTTCCTTTCTTATATTTATGTATGTTTATATTAGATATAATAATATGTGAATAATTTTATATTTTATAATATAATTATTTAAATGATAGTATTTATCATGTAAATATTAATTAAATTTATATGCATATATAATATAAATTATAATTTAAATATTATAAATAAATTATAAATAAAAATAATTTAAATTATTAAAATATAAGTATATTACTTTAATATTTATATTATAAAATAATTTTTATTGATGTCTTTATAATGGATACCCAATGTTCTCTTACATGGGTATATCATAACCTTCCCTTAAATTTGAAATTATATTTTTATTATTCTCATAATATTTGTTCTTATAAATGATGTTACAATAAATATATTTAAGCAGAAATTTTGTCAGAATTTTTATTAAGTGAAGTAAGGCCCATTTTCAAAAATGTCATTCAAATGTTATGTTTACTAATTTTTTTTACCATGGCTCTTTCTATAATTTGTCAAATATGCAATTGAAAAATATTATCCTACTCAAGGTAATAGGGTCTTCGTGAATGCAGGAAAAGAAAACTTTTCCTATATCCTCTTAGGTTTTAGATCTGGAGCTTGTAAATTGAACTGTAAAAAAAGGTGAAAGTTTAGGTGTACAGGAGAGTTGCAGACAAGAAGTAAAAACCAAAAGGAGAAGTTAGACGGAGACTTACATGCTATTATAACAAAGGGCGTTTAATTGTGGAGAAGTGACTAGACAAAGAAAGGGGGCTTGGGATTTCTAGGAGCAGTGAATTGTGGAATGGTAAATATATGGGGGAAATTAATAGTAAATAAATGGTTATTTACTAAGGTTTGCTTATATAGACTCATTTCTGTGCTCGCTCTGGTGGTAAGTTGTCTCTGCGGTCCTTCTCTTTCTGTTTCTAGAGAAGGGCAAAACCTATATAAATGGAAATTTATGCCTTGCTTATAGGCAGATAGGAGGCAGAGAGCTCTTTTTTTTAGTCTGCTTTTTCTCAACTGCCTTCAGCTCAAAATAATCCTTATGCCAATGCAGCATATTTTGAAATGGCATAATCTGATCTCCTTCATGAGTATGGTAATCACCACATTTCAACAAAATTTGGATTTTGGTCAGAGTTTTTAAAAGCTTATTTGAAGAGCAAAACAAAATGAATTAAACTGTTTCTAAGACATTTGTTAAATGCCCAATTTATGTCAGATCCTGAGAGCACCAAGATGGCGCTAGAGAAACCAAGATGAATGAAACATGCTCCCTGTCTGTGAAAGGTTTCCTGAGCCTTTATTTGGCCTGCGTGGTAGATTTATTGCAAAGGGGGCATAGTTCTTCCCCTCCCTATATTGAAAGCAATGGCAGTGAGACGTTAAAGCATTTTCCATCTCTTTCTCCACGCTTGAGTCTGGGATGGCCATGGGACTTGCTTTGTTCAATGGGCAACAAGAAGTGATGGTGTGCAGATTTCAGCTGGGGCATCAGGTGCACCCAGCAGACCCTTGGAACCCTCCTGTTGACTAGGAACAAGCCTGCATTAGCCAGCTGGAGAATAAGAGCCCACACAGAGCAGAGATTAAGTGGCCTGCAAAGGCCAACTTGAACACCCTGCCCCTAGCCAAGCTAGCAGTTGACCACAAACACATGCCATTTAAGGGCAGAAGAACTGCTAAACTAACTCTAGAATCCTGAGCTGAATGAATGTCATTTGGAATGATTGGTAACACAGGAGATGCTAATTAATACAGCCTTTAAACCAATCACAGGGATGTGCTTAGTATCATAACAGAAGAAGAGGCAAGGAGCAGTTGTAAGCAGTTGACTCATCTGTCTTAGCTGCTTTTGATCTTGCTGACAATATAGTTTAAGATAACAGTTTAAGTTGAGATGTCTTTAAGAGGGAACTTTATACAAAGGAATAAAAACATTCTGATAGGCGGGGCACAGTGGCTCATTCCTGAAATCCTAGCACTCTGGGAGGCCGAGGCAGGTGGATAGCTCAAGGTCAGGAGTTCGAAACCAGCCTGAGCAACAGCGAGACCCCGTCTCTACTAAAAAATAGAAAGAAATTAATCGACCAACTAAAAATATATAGAATAAATTAGCCGGGCATGGTGGCGCATACCTGTAGTCCCAGCTACCCGGGAGGCTGAGGCAGAAGGATCACTTGAGCCCAGGAGTTTGAGGTTGCTGTGATCTAGGCTGATGCCACGGCACTCTAGCCAGGGCAACAGAGTGAGACTCTGTTTCAAAAAGCAAAACAAAACAACAACAACAAAAAACATTCTGATAAAGGAGAGAGTCCAGTGTTTTTTTCTTAAACAATTTCAACTCTCCACATGTGCCTTCCCCGGGATAGGATGCAAGTTCACCCAAGCAATAGAGGTGACTATTGTTCAACTGAGCTACAAATTCTCTTGCTTTTGCGTCTGGGATTGGATGGTTATTCATGCTGCCAGGGAAGTTACTACATAGGCATTCTGGCCCTGAGAGGCAATGCTATTAATACTCAGCCACCACAAATTGCCTGATGTGTCCAAGTTAACAAGGTTATCCAAACAGCTCTTTTCTGCTCCAAGCGGTAGCTTTGAATTTGCAGCTCTCATTCAGTTAAGCCAGCATCTTCACACTGTCTTGGCTTCATCTCTTTGGTAATGCTATAAATAAAGTCTGTCTCTCTTTCCCAAACCTCTCTGTGTTCCCATCAAAACATAGCAACCAATTGGGCCTTTCTCACAATTTCTTCCTGCCTCTTACCCCATTAGTGCATCTCAAACTCTAATGCACATAGGAATCACCCATAGATCTTGCTAAAATGCAAGTTATCATTGAGTCAATCTGGGATAGAAACCAAGAATTTGCATTTTTAGTGAATTTCCAGATGATGATGCTGTTCTCAGGATAACACTTTAAATATTAAGATGCTGCACGACAAATGAACTTATCTCTACTAATCAAAGGCTGGTTAGTGGATAACCTTTCTGAGTTCAAGCACCTGATCTCAGGTAATATCTTCCAGCTCTCATTCATTCATAGGCAAGTGAACAAACACAGCCTCTGCCTTTATCCAGGGAGAAGACAAAGGATCAGACTAACTTTGATAGTTCTGTGAGATAAGTACTTCAACAAAAGTGTATTCTCAGGTACAGCATCATTTTTTTTAAGTACTCATTTGCCAGAAGCCACTCATAACAGTGCAGTGGTGGTTTGTGGCATGAATGTTTCTCTCTTCTTGATTTTATCTCCGACTGTTCTATTTCTGATCATCTCGTAAGCCTTTGTGCATGTCTTACATAATCCATTCAAGATTAAGATACTGTTGGTTAATTGCCCCAAATCTCCCAATTCCTATTTAATTTTGTGGGCTCGAAGAGCTCCCACACCTCTAATACTACATGTGATGGCAGCCTTATTATGTTTGAGTTGATTTTTAATATGTGTTTCTCTTCAAAGCAGTTTTTTTCATTTTAAAGCACAGGCCTTAACTCTCTTCTTGGGCGTGCACCCAGTAATGTAGATACTCTATGCTCTTAAGTAGGGTCCATGGGCCAGCAGCATTGGCATCACCTGGGAGTCTATTAGAAATGCACAATATCCAGCCCCACCCCATCAGAATCAACATTTTAGCAAAATTCTTAGGTACTTTTTATTAAAGTCTAAGACACACTAATAGAGAAATTTCCAAACACACCTGGTTATACCTGCAATATGTGTTTCAGGGAAACTCTTACACTATGATGGAAAAGAAGACCTAGTGTCAAATCTACTCCTTCTAGTCACTAGGGGTGGGATCCTTTATGCCTGAGGATTGGTAATAGGGACCACAGCCACCCGTAGAGTTGTAAATGACAATTAAATGAACTAAGATGCCCAAAAACATCTTGCTCAGCGCCTGGCACACTGGTGGTATGTAATAAATATTTTTTGTTGTTGTTTAGTGAAAGAGATTTAAAAAAACTTTGAAAGATATTCTTGAGATTAATACACTTAAGAGTAAAATGTTACAATAGGGTTGGACATTGATAAGCAATACTTTATAAGTATAGAACAATATATGTATAATTCTTAAAAATTTGATTACTAGCTTGTAGCGAAATGACTTTTTTTTAACCAAAGGTAAGTGCATACATTTTGAAAATTAGTACTATCCAAACTTGAGTAGTGCCAGATGTGTGAAATCAGAGGCAAATTTGCTTTGGCATTGTCCAAAATTCACAGGGCTTCTTTGTGCTAACAAATCTAGCATAACATGTCATTCCAATACAAATTAATGTCAGTTATTGCAACATTTTGATGGAACTTACTTCTAAGCATCCAAACTCAATGGAAAGTTTAAATAAAATCACTTGGAGTTTGATGTTTCCTTGGAATCCTACTTACATGACTACAGACATGTAGTTCCCCTTTCTAAATGAGATAGCACTTGACTAATATTAATTGCCTATAGAACCAAGTTTTGTATATCTTAAAATCATCAATAAATGGGAAAACTCAGCATGATTACCCACTTACGGCATAAAAAAAATCGCACAAAGATTTATTCAAAATTTTGTATATCTTTAAATCAATGCAAAGATTTATGCAGAGATATTTTTATATCTTAAAATCAACAATAAAGGGGAAAATCTGTTGAAATGGTCATCCATGTTAATGTATCTCTTTTAAATGTCATTTCGAATATAGAGAAAGGACATCACGTTGTTTTCAAATACCCTACTTACAGTTCATTAAACTACTTCATTGACTATCCCTGGATTTTCTTTTCTATGTTAACAGGATGGGAGAAAGAAATATGTCTGTTTTTTTCTTTTCTTTTTTTGTAAACAAATCTGTTTTAATATCAGATCACTGTAAAGAATATGTGATTCTTCCTTTGGGAAATTTCAGGCCACCTGCCCAAAGCATCCAAGTTGCTCCTTTTCTAATCATTTTTGATTCAAATTTTTAAAATAGTCTAAAAACTCCTGCCTCATCATTTGTTAAAGTGAACCACATGAAATTGCCAATGTTTAGCAGTTCCTGAACCAGAAAAATGAGCAATTTCATGTGGTTAAATCTAATAGTTTCCTGTCTCCACATCTTAAAAAGTCACTCCATGTTGACATTTTCTATTTATTGTAATGTTAGTTAGGAAAATAGATTTTTAAATGGCCAATAACTTGTCTTCTGACCCCATTCTTGGCATTTCTCTGGTCACATAAATTTAGAATTCCTTAATTTGCATATAAAAACCACTTGGGCCAGGCATGGTGGCTCACACTTATAATCCTAGCACTTTAGGAGGCCAAGGCTGGAGGATTTCTTGAGGCCAGGAGTTTGGATGGCAACACAGTTATACTCCATCTCTACAAAACACAGAAAAATTAGCCAGGTGATGTGGTGCATGCCTATAGTCACAGCTACTCTGGAGGCTGAGGCAGGTAGATTGCTTGAGCCCAGGAGTTTGAGGTTGCAGTGGACTATGATGATGCCACTGCACTTTAGCCTGGGCAACTAAGTGAGACTTTGTCTCAAAAAATAAAAAATAAAAATGACTTGGTAAGTAGAAGAGTCTTATACTATTCTGATTAATTCTTGATTATAACAGCAGTTATGAGGTAGAACACTCCTT
Organism: Mirza zaza; assembly: GCA_008750895.1. Classification (NCBI taxonomy): domain Eukaryota; kingdom Metazoa; phylum Chordata; class Mammalia; order Primates; family Cheirogaleidae; genus Mirza; species Mirza zaza. The sequence continues at coordinate 49,794 of VSMD01029241.1, forward strand.
TATAATTAGAAGGAGGAGAAAATAAGGAACTAGGGTAGTTTTTCTAAAAGTTTCATTTGGAAAAATTAAACAATAGAATGATACATACACACACACACCCAAAAACCATGTTCCCTTCAGGTAAATGCTTTGACCAAAGAGTCTTATATGCAGAACAATCATATGGAAAAGCTTGAATATCCTCTCTTGCCCTTACCTCTACAATTTTAGCTCTAATGGTTGAATAATGAAAAAAGCTATCAGAATTTTATTCAATAAATAGCTGGAGTGTGTCATAGAATAATACAGAATCAGCCCATCCCTCCATCCTTTTGTGTTTGCTGTCCAGCACTGTGAGAAGTGTTGTTTTTAATGATTACACAGAGAAATGGGAAAATCCTGAACTGCCTTCAAAGCCATTAAGGAGATTTGGTCCTGTTCAGCAGAGCATTAGACGTTTATGCATTTCATTGCTTCTCAATTTCCTGAAAGCTTGTACATTGCTAATGCTCCCAGGATGATAGTATATAGAATTAACTTATATGTGGGCTAACCAAAAGTCTATATATACTACTGTTCTGAATAATGGACAGAAAATTCATCCAAAAAGAGGCCTGTAATATCCCACCTTCTTCACATGATAAGTTAAATCCTTGGCCTTCAGACCATATGTCTCTTATCCAAAATCTTATGAGTTAGGATGCACCATTACAAGGTACAGAGACTCAACAGACAGACCCAGAAGGTAGCCTATGAAATTCTGCACTCTGATTAATAAGGTGGCATCTTTTAGCCTGCTCTGCATTAAAATGGAAAGTTTTCTTATATTCAGTGGACTTTGTTATTGTGTAAGAAAAGTCCTCCCACTCCCACTCTGAGTGTTCAGAGACAGAGGCTCTATTTGTAGGTGACCATGACAGACTTAGAGGAAACTGATCTCAAGCCCACTACTTCTTCTACACATATCACTATTGATTGTATTTGAAACATTTTTTAAAGTTCCAATGAAAGTTAGGGGCAGGAAAAACAGCAACTGATTTTATCAAAGGTTCATCTGCCAAAAACCCAACACATTCAAACCGAACACAAAAGAAAGCAATATGCCTGTCAGCACATATTATTCTTTCTTTACTGAGAAGTAAATCCTCTCTCTCAAGCAATAAAGTATTCTTTGAAGAATATCTAAACATGTCAGAAGGGTAAGCAGATCTGGCCTGAGCACAAAGGCTTTACAAATTTATGAACATTTCGAATCTTTATGGTAAAGACAGAAGATATATTATAGACCAACAACCAACTGAAGGAAGAGCGAATAGATGTGAAGTTTGCTCAAAACATCCAAGAAATAAATACTTTGACACATTATCTGGTCTTGTATTCAACACAGGGTCTGCAGACCAGCATTGCTGCAAGAACTGTTTCTTACAGGTCTTCACAGAGACTAATACAGAAATATTCACAAAGTTGAGCAATAATGCAAATAAATTATTTTATATCTATTGAATCTAACAAAATATATCTGGACTTGAATTTTATGTGTCTCCTTTTTATTTTTTAGTAATTCATTTATATTGTATTTTACAAAAATAGTGGCCCAGAATGGATTGAAAAATTTTAAAAAAATAAACAGCAGGCAAAATCAAAATAACACAAAAAACCCCAGCTTCTTCCTCACAGAAGTTTTAGTCAACTTTTAGCTTCCAAAATAAGTTCCTGTTAAAGGCCAGCCAATTATAGGTGCTTTCATCCTATTTTTTCAAGTACCAGGGAAAAGTAACTTTATGACCTCCATAGGCATTCGTTTTTAGCATTTGGTGTCCTCACTATTAGGAAATCCAGACTGATAGCTAAACTAAATCTGTGGGCTGCACTGTGATGGACCATAATGCTGCTGATGGACATGGATGGGGACAGGCTACCACATTCTTTCTAGTCCATTCTGCATTACTGATAAGACCATTAGTAAAGTGTTGCCTCTGTGCTCTGTGATCATCTTCCCACCCACCCCACTTCTCCCTTTTTGCAAAGGAAGAATTTAAGAGAAAGTGGGATTGACTGTTTTTTGCCTGAGTCAAATTTTAAGGTAATTTAGAATGATAAGTCCACTGCTGAATTGATTGTTGTGTGTTTTTTTTTAACTGCCATGAGACTGGAACCAGAATTGCTTTATTCACCTTCATAATAGCATGAAAAAGAACAAAATTCCTAGGAACAAATTTAATCAAGGAGGTAAAAGATCTATACACTAAAAACTATAAAACATTGATTTTAAAAAGTTGACGAAGACACAAATAAATGGGAAGATATCCTGTGTTCATGAATTGGAAGAATTAATATTATTAAAATGTACAATCCAAAGTGATATACAGATTCAAGGAAAACCTTATCAAAATTCCAATGGTATTTTTCACAGAAATAGAAAAAAAAATTCTAAAATTTGTATGGAATCACAAAAGACCCTGAATAGTGAAAGCAATTTTGAGAAAGAAAAAACAAAATTGGAGGGATCGCATTGCCAAATTTCAAATTATATTATAAAGCTAATTAATCAAATCATTTTGGAACTGGGATAAAAACAGACACATAAGCTAGTAGAACCGAATAGAGAGCCCAGAAATAAACTCAAGCATGGACAGTCATCTAGTTTTCTACCAAGGCACCAAGAAGATGCAATGGAGAAAGGAGTGTCTTTTCAATAAATGGTGTTGGAAAAACTGGTTATCCACATGTAGAAGAATGAAATTGGATCCTTCCACCTTATACCATATACAAAAAAATCAACTAAAAATGGATTAAAGACCTAAATATAAGACCTGAAACCATAAAACTCCCATAAGAAAACATAAGGGAAAAGCTTCATGACATTAGTTTTAGCAATGATTTTATAGATAGGACAACTCAAGTAGCAAAATATGAATAACTCAATTTAAAAATGGACAAAGAAAGTGAACAGACATTTCTCTAAAATAGATATCAAAATGACCAACAGGTATATGAAAAAGTGTTCAACATTACTAATCAACAGGGAATTGCAAATCAGAACCACAATGATGTATCACCTGTTAAAATGGCTATTATCAAAAAGACAAGAGATACGTGTTGGTGAGGGTGAAGAGAAAAGGGAACCTTTGTACACTGTTACTGGGAAAGCAGAATGGGTGGTACAGCCATTATGGAAACCAGTATGGAGTTTCCTCAAAAGTTAAACATAGAGCTACTACGTGACCCAGCACCTCCTCTTTCAGCTGCATACCCCACAAAGTGAGTATCTTTACTGCACTTTGTAAAACCATCTGCACACCCATGTTTATTGCAGCATAATTCACACAGCCAAGACATGGAAAATGTCTTTAAGTGTCTGTCAACAGAAGACTGGATAACAAAATCGTAGTATGCATACACACACACATATACAAAATAGAATATTGTTCAGCCTTAGAAAAGATGGAGATACTGTCATTGGCAATATGGATGAACCTAGAGGACATTATGCTAAGCCTGACACAGAAAGAAAAATACTGCGTGATCTCTGTTATATGTGGCATCTTTAAAAAAAGGGGGGTTGAATCCATAAAGACAGAATAGAAAGGTGGTTACCAGAATTGGGGGCGAGGAGGATGGGGAGATGCAGGTCAAAGGGTCAAAGTTGCAATTATGTATGATGGATAAGTCTAGTGATCTAATGTACAGCATGTAGACTACAGTTAACAATATTGTATTGTATACTGGAAATTTTCTAAGAGAGTAGATTCAGGTGCCTTTACCACACCTGCAAAAATAGGTATGTATGTGAGTGATGAGCATGTTAATTAACTTGATTGCAGTAATATTTTAAATACGTATATGTATATCAAAACGTGATGTTGTATACATTAAATATATAAAATAACAGTAATTTTTGCTAAAAGAATTGCTTTAACCAAATTCCACAAGAGGTTCCTACACACTTGAATGAGGTGTAGTCTTCCAGGAGAATGGCTTCTGTGTTGGAGGCAGAGGGAGGGTACCTTGAAACTTGGTTTACTGCGATTGCTTTGTCCTTCAGTCTAAACATTAAGGTTCCCTCCCCTTTACCACCAGTGGGATCTTTTCCAAAGGCAGTGGCTCTAATTTTTCACCAATTAACCTTAATTAAGACAGTTCTTGTGTAACAGTGCACCCAGAGAGTTCACTAAACAAGCAGCCTGACAAACACTGGCATTTAAAATCTGTTCCAAACATGTCACTTTCTCAATTAGGAAGTCAGGTTATTAAGGCTCTATATTCACAGACATTATTTGGGAAATTAGAGCAGAAAAGATGGGGCCAGTTCTTCTTCACGTTCCTGAAATGCATTGGTTACAGCGGAATGTGCTGCTAGACGGGCACCCACAGTGCCCTGCCAGGGAGAACACTGGGCCAAGTGCTCCTTTGCTCCAGGTGGGCAGCACAGTGGGATCAAATTACTGAAGTTAGTTTCATTTTTCAAGGAAAGCTTAGAAAATGAAAGGAGGCATTTCGTGGAAATAACGAAAGGACTTACGATTGATCTTTTTCCTGTTTGTATTAAGCTGAAAGTCACACATGCATTATAAATGTAATAGAAAATGCTGACAAATTGGGTATTTTAAACTATAGCTTTGACATATTTATGATATTGGATCTTATGTTTAGAAAGACCTATTTCCATTTGTTCAAGTTATTATTTAGTATATTCAAAAGATTTTTTTTTATGTTGGGCCCGCACATTTCTTATTGTGAATAAATATGTCATATTTTTGTTGCTTTTGTAAAATAAAATCTTTTCTTTCACTGTATTTAATCTTATCTTAAAATATTTTAACATAAAATCTATCATACGATAATGTATAGGATAGGTATATGTAATGTTTTGAAATATATATATATATATATATTACTTAACACCCAGCTTAAGAAATAGAACATTAGTAGTATAAATGCCCCTGTGTTCTCTCTCTAATCTTACCTGTTTTCCTCCCTCCACTCCAGAAGCACTCTAAATTTGTGCTAATTATTTCTTCATTATAGTTCGTTTCCTCACTTATGTATAGTACAGATCTAAATTGTGTATAATTCTACCAATATTTTGGCTTTTATATTAGTGGAATTATACTGTTATATTCTTTTATTACGTTCCAAAGTAATTTCAATGTGTACTTCCACCAGCAGGAGTCAGGAGTCAGGAGTTTCCTTTACTTTATATTCTTCTTCAACATGATATTGGCAGGACTTAAATTTTTTCCAAACTAGGAACTGTAAAACAATATCTAATTGTTGATTTTAATTTTCAGTTCTCTGAATTATTAATGACATGGAGTATTTTTCCATGTTTTTGTGCCATTTGTGTTTCTTCTGTGAAACGCTTTTTCAAGAGACTTATTCTTATTGATTCACAGGAATGGTCAATAATTTCCTCACTAATCTGCTGAGCTGGTTTGAACCATATCAGCTTTTAAGATTCATGAGTCTGCTTTTGGGTCTCCATTATGTGCCTATGGTAAAATATTTGTTTATTCCTATGTCAATATCAGACATATTACATATATATCTACTTACTTACCTGTACTGCAGATTGTATTTATGGCCTTGTGGGATCCTTTGCTCTTCCAGATACATTTTAGAATGAGCTTGTCAGATTTTATTTTTTAAATGATATTTGATTTCAACCATACTGAATCTATAAATCAATTTGGAAACAAGTGGCAACGATAATGCTGAGAGTGAGTCCTTTTCTACTCATGAAAACAGTACGCCTAGATATTTGGTTCTTCTTTAATTCCATTTTTAAAGTTTTATAATTATATACATAAAAATCTTCTATACCTTCTCTACATTTTGAAATGTCCTGTGTACCAAATATGTTTGTTGCTATTGTATACGATATCTTTTTAATTGTATTTTTCTAATTGTTTGTGGATAATGTTTGAAAATCAAATTGATTTTTTGTATACAGTGCTGAACTCTATTTTTATTGACTTCGTATGGGAGTTAAAGGGTTTTCATACATGTCCATGAGGGATTGAATTATAATTTTCATTTATCCTCTTGTCTTATCCTGATTGTAGTATCAAGATTTTATTAACTTCAAGACATGAGTTTCAAAGTATCCTCTCTTGTTCTAGTCTCTGAAAGAATTTTCTTAAGTTTAAAATGACCTATTCCTTGAATATTTGCTATAACTATTTTTAAAATATAAGTAGGATGAGAATAAGGTAACTCAAATTTTCTGTTTCCTGAAAACATTCATATTTCTTGGAATTTAATTTCAATTTCACTAAATTTTCCAATACAGAGGGACACATTTTTCCATAATCGCCTCTATTATTTTATTCTCTGCCTCTCTAGAAATGTAAGTTTTGCATTCTTAATGTTGTTTTCCTGAGACTTTTATTCTTCATACATCCTATTAGAGGGCTGTCAATTTTTATAGTCTTCTTAAAGAAATAGGAATTGACACTACTGATGTTATATGGTACATTTGTTTTCTTTTTACTAATTCCTGTTCTTTATTTCTTTATTACTTACTGATTCTATGTTTTAGATTTGTAATATTTTATTTTTATTTGGCTAATTTTATTTTTGTCTGTTTTTTGTTGTTTTGTCTTAAGTTGAAATCATAGCTCAGTAATTTTCAGCCTTCTTTCTTTTCTGACATAAGGCTTTGGGGCTATTATTTTCCCACTAAGAACCATTACCTGTGTTGCATGAGTTTTAATGAGTACCAGTTTTATTATTATTTAATAAATTGTTAAATACAAATCAAATCTTTTGTCTCATAGTCTATGCTCACATGCACCCCCCAAATGGGATTGTCTCATGTTCTGATTTTTTTTATGCTGTGCCTTGCTTCTGTTTCAAGGTTTTACCTGACATCTGAGACCAGACACAGGACTCCAGGCTCCCAGACCACTGAGGAAATCTCTCATTGGTCTTATGGCCACATGGAAAATGACTTACCTATTTTCCATATTTTTTTGGTAAGTGTAGTGATCACCCTAACTTGTGTAGGTACAGCTCACAGCCACCAGTTACTGGCCTAAAAGAGTGCTTATCTTACCCCCACCATTCTATCTTCCTTTATTCTACTGTTGGTATGCTGATTTAAAAGTCTATTCTACGAAATGAAGAATCCCAAGAAATAGAAAAATAAGCACCACATGTACTCACCAGCAAATTGGTTTCACTGATCAACACCTAAGTGAACATATAGGAATAACATTTATCAGGCATCAGGCAGATGGGAGGGGGGAGGAGGAGATGGGTATATAGAAACATGAGCGTGATGCACACCATCTGGGGGATGGTCACGCTTGAAGCTCTGACTTGAGGGGGGAGGAGGGACAAGGGCAATATATATTTGTACCCCCATAAATTGCTGAAATTTAAAAAAAGTCTCTTCGGATGATGGGCATACTAAAAGCCCCAACATAAGCATTGCGAAAGGTATCCATGTAACAAAAATATTTGTACCTCCTTAATATTTAGAAATTTTAAATATGTCTTTGGATTCTGTCTCTGCGCACATAAAAAGAACATTTATTTCATTCCTAAACTTTTGGTCAAAAAATAATATCTTCTGGACAATGTGGAAAGGACCAATGCTGTAGGAAACAACCAATCCCCTCCCTCTTTGCAAGGTCTGCCTGACAGGGATTTAACAGATTTCTGTGAGAACATCAAAGGCTAAAGAGAGCTGAAGCAAAGTCTCATAATACCTTTTAAATCCTTTATCTTTTCTTTCAAACCTGCAATATGTGAGTATTCATTATATGCAACTTGCATTCACATTTCTGCTGTTCAAGCAGAAAAACTGTCTTTCATCAATTTTAAATTATTTAAATATTTTCTAATCCTTTGCATGTAGGCTAGAGTGAGCAGCCATTCAGAAGACTGGAATAATTTCTCCTGATACATGGACTTGGGCAAATTATTTTGACCAAAGTAATAAAAAACATGATTGTAGAAAGCTAAACATAAAAAGGGAAATATTATTAGGAAGATACAGGAGTTTTTGTGAATGTTTTGACCTGTTGGGTCTGATGAGGGTCTAGAGCCAAGAGTTGGAAACTATTGACTGTTCGAGGTCGAATGTCGTTTTAAATATCAACTATAAATTCCCAAGAGAGAGAAAATCTACCGAGCATGGCTTGGGATAGATGCCCACTCATCTAATCAATGATGGCAACAAGGTGAGGACACAGGATATTGAAAGAACTTTGGAGATCAATTACTCTACATGGGGCCCACGATGCTTGGAGGGGAAAGGGTAGCTCTTCCATTAAGAGGATAATTGGTCCTGCATTAAAAGCTTGATAATTTCTGCCAGAATTTGGAGGGAAAGGAAATAAGCTAAAAATAATTGGAGATAATATTATATAATTTATAGCAGTGAACGGAAAATAATAGATGTGTCTTTAGAAAAAAAAAAGGAAAAAAAGGACCAATCTACAAACAGTTAATATCCAATCAAATTAATTAAACACAATAAAAAATATTCTGAGATAAATAAAGATACAACCTTGGAAAAACAAAAGATAACATTCTAAAATAGCATATGGTGGAAATCTTAAATGTAAAGGAAAACATCTGAATATTATAAGAACTCAAGAGAAACAATACAACGGTGAAAAAAAAATCATATGTAAACAAGTAAGTTAGTCTGGACTTTGATTTCTTCTATGAAACTTAGAAGCTAGAACTAATCTAAAAACATCTCAGTGTTTTAAGCAGAAATTCTGATATTCCCATAATTTGAAACAAACCTACTTTTCTTTCATGCGTATAAACCAAAGAAAGATACTTCCTTCCTTCCTAGTGGAGAACAAAAGTTTCTTCAGCCCTAAAAATTCCCACTCCTCTCCTCACCTGGCAACTCCATTTTGTTCATCATCAACTTGATGGTAGTTCCTTCCCTGGGCCCTGAAACAAAAGCATGTTGCTATGTTGCTTTCCTTTCCATAGACCAAAATCATCTTCTTCCATAGCACACATTTTAGAGTTTGTATCTGTATTTTCAGTGGTGGTCATTGTTCAGTATCCGTCTTCCACATTAGGTTATCAGACTCAGGGAAGCAGTCACTGTTTCTATTTCATTCACCACTGTACACACAGTGCAGACTCGATTGAGCCTCTGGGAAGGCACAGTTAATAAATGCAGTGGGGAGGGAAGAAAGAGAAGGGAGTTGAGCATCTTACTCGAGGTGGTGGTGGGAAGGCAGGTGGAGAAAGACAACAAGAGCAGTAGAAACCAGCAGGGTAGGCGGGAGGATTTGATAAGGGGTCCCAGGAGGTCTGCCATTGAAGGCCTCATTCACATCTGAGTGTGGGGTGCCGGGAGCTGCACACAGCTATGGAGAGTGGAGGGAAAGATGGATGGAGGAATTTGTGTATTCAAGGAAACCGAAGGAATGAAAGATGAGACAAGAAGATCTTTTTCCAGTCCCCAATGGACCTCTGTTTCTTTTAGATTAATTTTTATCGAAGAAGTACAAATTGGTCGTGTGTCCCGAAGAGACAGGTTTGCGTGGATAACATCTCTCCGCATAGGGTATTCTCTTCAGAGTTGAAAATGAAAGCTATTTTTTTCCTCAGGAAAAAAAAATTCTTCCTATTATATCTGTTCTGTTGAACATCAGCCTTAGAAGGAAACCCATCTCTAGCAAACAGCAAGAGCCTGAAAGTGGTGAATTCTCTGCTGTTTTCTTTGCGATAGGGAAGTTTTCACTATGCACATGACTGGTTTGGGGCTTTGCTCTCCACACTACCACAGTTCCTCTGGCTGTGAAGGCCCCTACTGTTTGTTGAGGTCAAAGGGTAGTGTGAATGTGCTTATAAATGTCACAAAATACTGACATTAGGGTGGGGGTGTTGTTCACACCAGGCAGTTCAAGAGGCAAAGTCTCTTACAAAGGCAAAGTCCCAAGGCACAAGTGACATCCTGTTGCTAGGACAACCTTAGATGCTGGGCTGACAATTGTTGGTAGAGGTTCCACTGTCCGCAATCAGAAATGAGTAACTCTTCTGGCTCTTCTACTGGGAGACATGCACCGTTAGCACAAGGCAAGGGCATAGCTGCCAGGTGTCTCAGCCCAGACAATAATAGAGCATGGCTCTCTCCCAATGCTCATTGCTCCATAATCCTTAGAGTTCCATTGGGTCAGGACTCTCACCTCAACTTTCTGCAAACCCATGACTCATCTTATACCACACCCCCCAACCCAGGCAAGGATCCTCTAGCTTGGCTTTTCCTGAGTTTTGCTACCTCAGAATATAAAAATATTTCTCCCTCCCTTGAACATTTTAGCATACTATAATCATAAATTCAGTGCTTATAATTCCCATGAAAGTTTTTAATATTTTAGTACTTGCCTATTTTTTATCCATGAATATTATACATACAATGTAAAAAATATAGAAAAAGGAAAGTAGACATATCAGAAGTTGCATTACCAATTAGTGAGTAAACAATTATATAGAATAAATCAATGTTTGAAATGTTGTCGTTTAAATCATTTATATGCATTGTTTCTTTTCATCAGCTTAATTCATCCATTTTGGACAGAGTTTTGTTAAAATCTACAGTGTTCCCATATTTGTTCATTTTTCCGTATAATTCTGCAAGATTTACTTTTATTAGCTTTAAAGCTATATTGTTGAGTGCCTACAAGTTCATGATTGGCATAATTTCCCATTGGCTTGTTCTTTTTGCATAATTATATGGTGTCCCTGTTTATACTAGTAATGTCTTAAATTTTATTTTACCAGGTATTACTTTTCTTATACTGATTTTTACTAAGTATTTATTTTGTTTTTCATGCCTTTATTTTGAATTTTTTTTCTATATGGTGTTGTAGGTATTTTTTTGTTTGTTTTATGGAAGCAGCTGATTTAAAATTCAATTTCATAAACTCTGATTGTTAATAGGCTAGTTTAATCCATTTACATTTCCTGTGAGTCTAGTGAGGTTTATGTCTATCACTTTATTCTTGGTTTTGGATGATTGTGCTTTTTCTTTATTGCTGTTATTATCTTTCCCTGCTTTTTGTTTGCTTGGTAAAATTTTCTATTTCCCTTTTTATATTCTCTTGGCAATAAGTTGTTTTGCTTGCTTGTTTGTTTTTGGTTTTGCAGCTGCCTCCTCTGGCGAACGCTCCTACCCTGGCACTAGGTTCTATTACCAGCAGCCACACGGGGAACAGGGCAGATCCAGGCTCGAATCAGCAGCCGGCTTGCCACAGCTCCTGATCTTGCAGATGTGTCTATATGTCTATGTTGCTACCTTTCTCAGGCTTCTACTCTCGAGGATCTCTAGACTCAAGAAAGGATTGGTGGCAAAGTCATAACATGTAACCAAAATGTTTGTACCCCATAATATCCTGAAATAATAACAATAATAGTAAAGAACTGGCAGAAGAATTTCACCTACACATAATCCACATCATCCACCCAAGCCCCTACCACCTTCTGTGGAACACCCTTAGTCCTCTTCACCTGGAGTCACCAAAACCTTGGAACTACTCCCTACTTCACATTCAAAGTGCAACGAAGTCTTACCTTCTGCTCTGTTCACCAATTTGTTTTTCTATTCTGTCCCTTGACTGTGAAAATGATTGTCTTTTATTGAGTCTAGCCATGTCTCTTTTTAATATATATTTTCCCTCTTGCTATACGATTGAAACAGAGATGCCACCTTGACCTGAAAATGCTCTGTTCTCTTTCTAATTCTATGATGATATCCTACACGCTGCTCTGTCTCTCTCAAGCCAACCCTTTTGATTCTCAGAAGACTGTTTTGGAAGTCAGAAAGCTGAACATTGACTGTTTCTTCTTTTTATTTTCTCTCTAATGATCTTCTTATCCTCAGAGCAATGTAGATGACTCTGAGAAGGGGAAAGGTTATAATAGGAAAAAAACAATAAGAGGTACATGTTCAAAAATTACTATTTTTGAGATATTTTCTATGCATGCTTTTAATGAGGTATACGCTTCAAAACCTATTAAGCTATTAATGTATGCATGGAATTAAGTATAGTCTATCCTATAAACAACTACTTAGACTAAATTAATGTGGCTTATTGACTTACTCCAGTGTCTTCTAGTCCCTCTGCTGTGCCAGTCCAGGAAATTGGGAAAGATAGAGAAGAATGGGCATTGTTTAGGCCCTGCTGTCTCTGGGGAGGTGTGTGTGTGGGGGGGGATTTGTCATAATGAGAAAAGAAAGAGATGACAGAGGCAGATCTACGCCATGGGCACTGTGAATGTGGGACTGGTTCTTGGCCTTGGTGGAGTTAGACAAAGACATGATACCCAAGTGACAAAATTGAAACTCTCTAACAGGTGAGGAGAATAAATGATTTTGAAAACAATGTCCAGACACTTTAAAATACACACCTGCTGAACTGGCCACTGAGCTCACATCCAAGACCTGTTCATTTTTCATTCTCTTTGGGCTAACCTTGTGTGAAATCCCTTTCTCTTCCAGAACATGCTGAATGCTCAGATGAACCAGATGCCACATGGAACTTCAATGTCTGTGAAACCAGTCACACGCACTATGGTACACATGGATGATGTGAGTCCATGGATCACTTGTAACTGTGGGCTTCACTAAAAAATCTTGTTATGTCCTAGTCCGACGCTAATGAAACATCACTGATACATATTTTCAAAAGTAATTATGCTGGAACTAGGGATAACAAAAATTAAAGCAAAGCATGGACAGACTATTTTATATTTTAAAATTACCTTAGATGAATAATGTGACGGTCAGTTTTATGTGTCAGCTTGACTAAGCTACACTCTCCAGTCATTCAATCCAACACTAATATAGGTGTTGCTGTGAAGATATATTGTAGATGTGATTAACACCTACAGTCTTTATGTAGAGAGACGATCACCCTCAATAATCTGGGTGGACCTCACCTGATCAGTTCCATCAGTTTCAAGACCCTTAAGAGCAGAACTGAAGTTTCCCTGAGAAAGGAGAAAGATGTTACTTTAGCTTCCTGTGGTCTCCAACTTTAGCTTGAGTCCAAAAATTCCCACCTACCCTTCCTGATGGCCAATTTGGATTTCAGAGTTACCTAGGCAGCCCTTTGCAATAAGCCAATTCCCTGCGATAAATCTTGTGTGTGTGCGTGTGTGTATCCTACTGGTTGTTTTTCTTGTGGAATCCTCACTAATACAAATTTTTATACTAGAAGTGATTCTAGAAGAACAGAATATTAAAAGTGAGTTTTCTAAATGGATTTTGACATTTTTGGAATTAGTTCTCTAGTTTGATTATATGTAAAGGCACTATGACTATTCCAGGGGTAAAGAGGGCATTGATGATCCGCAGCATGAAGCGGCAATAGAGATATGCAAAATATCACCACTGGATACACCCTCTCAAATAATTACAAAAGGAAAAGTTCTGGACGGCCATGTATTTGACACTATGCAACATTTTAATCAAACTAAAGCATATAATGGGATTGGCTAATTGACTGTACTAGAGAAAGTATGAGAAGGAAATGCACTCAGGGCTTCAAATTCCCAGCTCTAGCTCTGTGTAAGTGACTAGAAATGTTCTGTGTCTTCCCTGACAGAAACCTCTATCTCCTGTAGCCACAAGGTTGAGATTTCTGAAAACCACACCCAAAGTCTCATCCTGAGAACAGCTAAGTTACAATTCAAATTGAATTCTCAACCTTACAGGTGTCTTCTAGTCAAGGGAGGGCATTGATTGAGAAGGAATGGGATCATGAAAATTGAAATAGTGACATGTGGAAGATGCTAGGGAAGCTGGGGGCACTGAATCCCTATGTTATGCTGAGTCTTCTGGGCCAGTAGAAGAGATCATTCTACCCTCTCCGAGAAGGTTAACTCTGCTTTGCCTGAAGAACCTATAACAGCCTCTCTTGAAAAAGTTGCCCTGAAAGACACTGTTGATTCACCTCAAGACTCACCACCACCATTCTTCTTTGCTTATAGACCTATAACTAGACTCATGTCCCAGAGGGTGAGATATTATGCAAAGTGTGACTCAAGATAAAATACAATACACACTAAAATAACAGCATGATGTTTCCAAATTGTACAGACAGAAATTTGAGTAATATGCATGAGAATAGATATTGAGCATGTTGGATAATGGTGGAGGGAACATAAAATTGGATCAGGCTGAATTTATTGATATGGGCCCACAAGGCAGAGAGTCTGCTGGTTGATCATGAGTGTCCCTAGAAAAGAAAGAATGGAAAATCTACTAAATTCTTTCTTGATTTGTATAAGTGCAAGAGTTCTACCTAGGTTGAGTAAACAGAAGTCTGATTTGAATTGTGAAAACAGAGTCATGTTCCCTCAGTCAATCCCAAGATTTGAGCCAATTCGCAGACCCACAATCCCTTTAATGAAGGAGAGACCTTATGCTCTTGAAGAAAGGCCCTACTACACTGCCAAAAATGTATACATTCTTACTGGAATAGACACTTTCACTGAATGTGGATTTGCTTTCTCTGAACACAATACTTCTGTCAAAACCATGTACTCATAGGATGTCTTTTTCACCATCATGATATTCCACATACTACTGCTTCTGATCCAGGAACTCGCTTTACAGTAGATGAAGTGCAGCAATGAGCCCAGGCTCATGAAATTCACCATGTTCCCCATAATCCTGAAGTAGCTGGCTAGGATGAACAGTGAAATGGCCTTTCGAAGATTCAGACAGAGTCCCAGCTAGTGGCAGTACTTTGCAGGCTAGACCAATGTCTAAGTCAGCATCCAATATATGGTGCCAATTCTCCCATAGCTGGGATTCACAGGTCCACGAATCAAGGAGTGGAAATGCTAGTAGGTCCACTCATTATTACCGCTAACAATCCACTAGCAAAATTTTTGCCTTCTACTTCCATGACTTTATGGTCTGCTAGTCTGGAAGTTTTAGTTCCAAGGGAGGAACTCTTCCACCAAGAGACACAACAATGATTCCACTGAAGCAACGTCAAGATTGTCACCTGGGTGTTACCGTACTGGCTGGGGTGATTGATCTTAATTACCAAGGAAATTGGATTGCCATAACATAATGGAAGTCAGAAAGAGTGTATCAGGTATACAGAAAATACCTTAGGGTGTATCTTAGTTATACCATCCCCTGTGATTAAAGTCAATGGAAAACAACAGCAACCCAATTAAAGCAAGACTGTCAATGACCCACGCCCTTCAAAAATGAAGATTTGCATCACCTCACTAGGCAAAGAACCTGACTAGCTGAGGTGCTTGCTGAGGTCAAAGGGGATATGGTAGTGGGAAAAGGCACTTATAAATACTAGCTATGTGGCTGAAACCATGTGACCAATTGTAGAAAGTAAGACTAATAGTTGTATTTCTTCCTTATTTTTTATGTGTGTTTGTGTGCATGTGTTTGTATAGCAAAATTATGTTTTTCCCCTATCTTATCCTTCATCATAAAACATAA
The DNA here is from genome assembly GCA_008750895.1 of Mirza zaza. Taxonomy (NCBI): domain Eukaryota; kingdom Metazoa; phylum Chordata; class Mammalia; order Primates; family Cheirogaleidae; genus Mirza; species Mirza zaza. Next base: position 65,233 of record VSMD01029241.1, read on the forward strand.
GGTGTATTAATAACAGTTAATTTCACCTCACTTTGTAAAGTTACAGGATGCCAAGGAGAAGAATGAACATCACTCAAGGACTTTGCATCCTATTCTGGAGAAAGGGGTAGAGCACTTTCAGCTTTATGCAGGATAGTTGCATTATGTTAGACGGAAGTATGTTTCGTTATTATCTTTATTGGAATTTTAAATATAATTTAAGGAGATGTAGGCAGACACCAAGTTGACAAGGGATGGACTGTGATGGTCAGTTTTATATATCAACTTAGCTAACCTATAGTCCCAACTTACTCAATCAAACTGACTAAATTTTGATTTAGCTAAAACTAAATCTAGCTCCGACTAATAGGGATTGGCAGAGGAAAAAGAAAACCCAACACCAAAACTTTTCGTTTTTCCTTCCATAAAAGCTTTAGTTTTCTAAAAGAAGGTTCATACATAATACTCGTTGGTAATAATTAGGCGCTTTCTATATAGCCCTTCATTTCATCTTCATGACCTGTGAGGATGAGTAAGGGGAATATAGGGTCTGAATAACTAACTACAAGTCTTTCAACTGGTAATTTCAAGTTAAAATTTAAATTCAGATTGTCTGACACCAAAACCCAACCTTTTTCCACTGAGATCATGGACTCCCTCACTCTAACTATGGATTCCATAAACACTCAGCCACAAGCTGTGGTTCTATGCCAACTGCCCCAACCTGTGTTTCAGTCTTCTCATTCATGATCCTTATCTTATTTACAGCAAATTAAATTGGTTTCTGCACCAAGTGATTTTTATTAATACTCTTAGGAAGTTTTTTTTTTTTTTAATTTGTCAGTTTTATATTTGCACTCTTGCTGAAGGGAGCCTGCATATTTTAAAGAAAAAAGAGAATTGAAGCCACAGCCCAGCTATCCTCCCATTCCTTGGTTGCATACTTGGGCAAATCACCTAAGTTCAGTTTTATTTAGTTCAGTTCACCTAAGTTCGGTGGGCCTCAGTTTTACTTCCCAAGCATTAAAAAAATAATAGCAATGAAAATGTAGCAATTTTTAAATTATTTACAAGATTTTTGTGAGGATTCTTTGAGATACATAAAAGAAGCTAGTGCATAAATTTAAGAATTGAGTTCAATATTTACCTTTTCTCCTGACTTAGACTGTAAATTTCTTAATGATAAGTACTATATCTTGCTAACTTTTGTAGAATATGTAGCACATAACCTTGCACAAAATAGTTACACAGTGAGTATGGGTTGATTTGGGGGAATAGTAGATACTAGATCAATAACATGTTATAAACTCCATACAGGTGGTGGTTATGTCTACTTTTTTGTTTTGTTTTGCTTTGTTTTTTACTGCTGTATCTCCAGTATCCACCAGTGTATTAGCCTAGTATACAATAAACATAAATGAATGACAATTTAAATGACATAATGGCATGGTTAATGAGTAGATTAATTTCCAGGGCCTTTCACTAATGGACGTTAGCACAGTAAATTTCCTAGCCTGTCTCCAACTTCCCATTTTCTCGCTGTCCCTAAAAATGCTAAGACATGAATTATGCATCTTAATATTCAAGAGTTATGCTTCCATGTTAAATCACTAATTTTGAAAGGAGGAATGAAGGAAACAATGAAGGCGTGCATCAGATTAATTTGGAGGCAGGGTTCCTTTCCTTTTCTGTCTTTATTTTTCACTATGAATACCCCATGACTCTTGGAACACTTGTATAAGATCCCCCTCTCCACCAATAATTGCCTAATGAGCCATGGAGCTCTATCTGCCAAGGATCCTTGGAGAAGAGCGTAGGGTAGAAAATCATTGGCCCAGATGACTCAGTTCCTAGGACACGAATCCAGACTGTTAAGGCATTTCTGGGACAGAAGAGGATCCAACATGAGCCTGAGAAGATGAAGTTTCACTTTGGAGAAAATCCAAGAGTGGTCCTAGGAGATTTCCATCACCCAGTCTCTAGGTTTACCAGACAGAAGGTACGAGGTCCTCATTTTTGTGCTAACATACTATACCCCATGTGGAACTGCTGCTATGAAACAAAGGAGATCTCCAAACCTGCTCTTCTAAATGCATGTCTCTGATGGCTGAAGGCACCAAAACTAGAAGCAGCACCTGCTGCCTTAAACTTCAGATTCTTGGCACTGGATGCCAGGATGCTTCCAGCAATGCTGCTCCCTTGCAGCAGCTCCTGGCAATCAGATTCTCTCTGAACTTGACTTTTCTCATGTATAAAGAGGTATATGGTACCAGATAGATAAATCATAGACCATTATTATGTGAAGGCTCTAATATTGGCCAAGGAAAAGTGTGCGCAGTTACTTTTCCCGGTACATTTACTTTATTTGGGAGTAGGGAAGGTTGGGACTAAGGGTAGAAGTACGAGGCTATTCCTCTGTCTGACTCCAGGGGGCAGCAGCCTCTTGGGTAAAGAGACACCAATGAGACAAACAGGATCCACGGGATGCTGCCCCCTGGCATCTCAAACCTGAGCTACAGACACAGAGCCACCAAAACGGACTTTTTTTGAAAAAAGAAACATAAAACTCCTCAGAAATCATGCCCCAAGTCTAAAGGAACTATGGCTCCCAAGAGATCCTCAGAACATGAAAATCATTGGTGTAACGATCGTATTTCTCCTACAGGGTTTTCCTTAGATTTTCCCTGGATAGTGTTTTGGTGAGAGCAGATTTATTTTTAATAAGAGCACATACATGGCATCCTCTTTCTTGATGACAAGGACTTTTTTATTTTTCCAAAATGTGCCTGGCAAGCCCCAGAGCCAGAGAATCAAGACTAGGAGGCCTGATGTTACACAGTGCGTTGCAAGTGACAGCCAAAGCTGGTCTGGTTTCCAGGTCCCTCTGGTTCAATAGGGATTTGTTGCATTAACGCTCAGGAGTTTCTTACCTCCTAGCAAATTTGCATCTTTACTCTATTTTTCCATTTCATCAATGGGAAAGAAGGAAGGAAGGAAGGTAACCTAATAGCAGAGGACTCAGAGAATTCTAACAGCATTGCCAGCTTCTATTTTCTCTCTCTCTTTTTCTCTCTGGCTCTAAGCCCAGTACTAGCAGCAGAAGCCCTTGAAATTCTTGAAACTAGGAAGTTGAGGTTTCCGAAGGAATGAATATGCATGGCACACATAATCTACAATTTATTAGCCTGCTTCACTGGTCATTATTGAGATTTGATTGTAATGCTTAGTGGCGTTAACATCCCCTCCACATCTCCCTAACAACATTTATGGTCAGTAATAATATTAGTTCAGTGCTTGAGCTGTGCTCTGCAGAATGAATGTGCTGGAGCTCATCTTGCCTCATTACTTCTAACAGGGCTCCTGTAGTCATGTCACACTCCAGTGACATGCCAGACAGAATGACATCTTTTAAATCTATGACATATTTCATTTGAAATGCTAGCCTTTCAATTAGTGCTACGCACCAAGAAGTGACAGATTCTGGAGGAAGCACTGCTTCTCTAGATGAGCATAGTCACAGTAGGATGTATGGGAGGTACAGAGGAGACTTCTGTGAATAAGTCCATCAAAGCCTCTTTGAAGTTGTTTCCTCAGCCCAGGTGGATCTTCTGGTCCCCCATTCAGATGACCTCATATTCCTCTTATCATGCACCCATCCTCCAGCTTCCATATGCTGCTACTAAGGGCTGCATCCTGCCACCAGGGCACAGTAGCTGCCCAAAGTCTGACCCCTCCAGGAGCCCATAGCTAATGACTGTGTGGTGCAGGTGTGCAAACGCCATGCCCCTTTGCCTTAAAGCTGGACAAACTCCAAGGTGTCATGTGGGCCCCAGAGGCCCCTGCAAAAGCAAGCTGAGGTTGGGGTTCCACTTGAAATCACAACCTTGCTTGGCTTCCTCGCTTTCCCTTTCCTGGCTCCCACAATCCCTTATTGTCCTCCCCAGGGGACCCTTCCTTAATCAGTCGCTTGCCTGCAATGCTTGGCTCAGGGTTTGCTTTGGGGAGAACAGGATCTCAGATGCATCAGGCGGGCTCTTGAATCTCCAGCTGTGTGCAAGCGTCTTAACCATTCTGCTTCTGCACTTGCTCTGTGAATCTTCCCCAAACACCCATCTCCCTTCTCACCTCTGCTCAAGGCAGGGGATTCTTCAGCAGCAGGGGCGTTTTGACCAAAGGGAATCGACATTTTTTAATAAAACATGAGGTCTCACTATGTCACCTAGGCTGGAGTGCAATGGCTATCTATTCACATGCACAATCATAGCTCCCTGCAGCCTCCAACTCCTGGGCTCAGGCAATCCTCCTACCTCTGCCTCCCAAGTAGCCTAGACAAAAGGCATGAGCCACTGCACCCTCCACACACTTTTTTATGCTAACTATTTTTATCTATGTTTTTATTTCCATTTTCTCACCAACCAATTCAATTACTTATTAGCAGATACTTTTTATAGTTAAGGAAACTGAAGTTCAGAAAGGTTAGGAAAACTGAAAAAATTCCCACACCTGGAAGATGTGGGACTTTTAACCCAGCCTTTAAATTTCATGTCCAGTGAATTTTTTACATACTTTACCACAATTGCCCTACTGTCAGCCAGGCCGTGATGTTCCCAACTGAATATTAGTAATGATTAGATGAGGTCACATCATGAACATGTTTGCAACAAGAGCAACTGGTGTTCTCTACCAATGACAACCTGAGCTTCACTTGAATCTGTCTGCCTCCTATATAAAATTTACCCTAATTTCTTGAGAGTATCTAATCTAGAACCAGGCCCCTGCTTCCTTACTGTCCCTTAAATTCTTCCAAATCCAAAATCCTATCAGAAGCCTCCTCACAATCCTTCTTCTGGGATTTTCCCAGGCTTCCTTTGAATTCTACTCAACTTTGCTGCAGCAAGCTCAGAAGCCCAACTTTGTTGACTTCAGATATGTCCTTGATGGTTTCACCATCCACATTTCATCATTCATCAAGTTATTTTCCAAAATATTTTGTCCTCAGATAAACTATGTCATTGCCTAGCATCCTTGTTTATGAGATATTAGGCTCTATTTATCTCAAAATGTACATGTAACAAAAAATTTTAAAACAATTATTCCAATTAATGCAATGCTTTTATGTTACTCCTGTGCAATGCACAAAATCAGTCACATCATCTTCTTGTGACTTTGTTATTTTTTTTCAAATAATACTAAGGACGTGACCATTTCTCCTGACCTCAGTTATACTAGTTAGCATGAGTGTTGTTTTTGCTTCCTCAACAAAACTTGACTACTTATATCCTCCTTTCTTTATTCACATAAGACATGTGATGTGGCTCTGCAAAAAATATGCAATTGCATTCATTCCTCTAACATCAAATATTTGCTGCATTAATGTCAAATATTTATACCCCAAAGTCCTATTCTTGCACATTTCTGCCTTCAAAATATTTTAATGCCAAGTTCTTGATGGCAATTAAAGACAATACAGATATAACAACACTGTACATAAAATAAGTGAAGAAGTAACCAAGTTTTCACAAGCACAGGAAATCCTGCTAGGTCCTAACTTTCTCTTGACCCAAAGGTAAGAAGGAAGATGCATCCTGACTTTGGTAGTATTCAATGATGAAAAATCATGCATCTTAGTATTTATGAAATATATGAATGTAGCTACAATTGGTTTTTATTTTGAGTAGAACTTTTTTCTTTATACTACAAATATAAAATACAATAAACTTTTTAAGGAGCATAAATAAATAAAAATGGTGTTAACCTTTCTATCAACCAAAGGAAACATGTGAAAGCCCATAATTTTCCTTCTTTGGGGGATAAAAAATACACTTACATCTATAGAGACAAAATATTCCTAGCACCTACACTCAAGTAGTAATGTTAATAATATAGTCTCTACTGCTATTTCAGTGCATATTCAACTATGTTGCTGGAAAACAACAATATACTCTAAATAAATGATGTAATGCAGGTATTTCATGTACATAGATAGGTGAGAAAGGGAGACAGTAGGGTTAAATGGAAGAGGACTTTCCTTGACTCCACCCCATGCCAGGAGTCAATTGCTTATAAGACGTTGCCTACCCTCATCCCAATGCTAGTGACCTTCTCCATGGCACCCAACACTGAGTGACCTACTCATTCCTTCTAAGAGGTCAAACCTAAGCTTATATAATAGGAGATGTAGGTGCCCCCTCCCTGAGCTTCTTTAACAGGCTGCTTTATTCATCTTCCAGCTGCTGTATTGATTGCTAGTGGCTCGGAGTAGCCCCCTACTTTAATTGATCTTGGACAACAAAAGTCACTTCACCTGTAAGCAGGTAGGGAGGGAGGTAAATAGGTTATTCTCTCACCCCCTAAAAATAGCTAAACCAATGATTTTAACCACTGACATTAGGTGCAAATTGGCTGCTCTTAACCTCAAGGTGGGAATTACTCTGTGCCACAATTCATCCTCTGGAGCTCTCCATGAGGTCAGACTTGAAGTTAGACTCACATCCTTACCTTTCCCATTCCCCTGCCTTATCCAACTGAATCCCATGCCCACGTTTCCCCTGAGAGCACCCCACCCTCACTCCCCACCCCAATAGATCACTAGCACAGGGATCCTCATCTCCAGCGTCAGGCTCAAAGGAAGCTAAGCCAAAGGAAACCCCATCCAAAAGGTCTTCACGCTTTCATATTGAGCCTGCTCTTCTCTTCCTCTCTCTCCATATGCAGTTAGTTCTGCTCACAGAACCTAAATCAGGAAGATAAACCTGGCTTTGCCTGAGCTAAATTAACTCTGCATCTGCTTTCACCCCTGCCTTATGGAGGGAAAAGGAAGAGAAACTTCAAGCTGCACCCTCTACCCACCCACCCCAGAGTAAGGAAATAAAGATGTAGAGATTTCTTAGCCACCGCCTAGACAGAATTTCAGAGCTTATAGAGAAAGTCTTAAGGAAAAGTCCCTTTTGAAGCCCTGGACCTTCTGACATTTGTTCCTCCCTTTACTAGGCATCACCTTCAAGTGTCATTTAAGATGAAGGTTCTTTTGGGTACCATTATCTCCCCATCTATTGTTCTTTCTCTTAGGCCACCTGTGCTGTGATTGACAGATTTACTTGTGCACAACCCAATCCCCTCTACAAGTCCTTCCCTCCTCACTGTGCTTCTTTTCCCTAAATTCCTTCTTTTTCCATGCTCATCCATCATATTTTGGTTGCTTTTCCTCTGGGCAGTTCTTTTTAAAACAAAGCCCCCAAAGGATTTGAATCAAAATGTCTCTATGTTAGAGGAAAAAATAAATAGAGATCCTTTTGAATCAGAGACCTAGAAATTTCTTAGAAATCCTGTTTATTAGAATGTATGCTTATTTTCCCCTCCTCCAATACTTTATTTACATCACAAAACACCTGGGGTTTTTGTTTTGTTTTGTTGCTTGCTGGTGATTTAATTAGCATTGTATCACAGTCTTCTAATAGATGTTCAGCTCAAATTATTATATATTTAATGCCTTAAGATTTTCACTCTAAAGTCCATTTTGTTCCTTCCATATAGTTTAGGTTGGCATGTTTATCTTTTTCTTATATTCAGTCCTTTATTTATAGTTCCCAATGTTTTTTAGGAGAGTTATATAAAATATAAAAAATAAAAGATTAAAGGAAGTAAATTCTCTGAAATCCACTGTCTTTGGAGCTGATTTTGATCCAAATAATCTTTCTTCTTCTTGGTAAAAGGCAGAGATTTTCAGTAAGGTCTTAAAGTTCTAAATAAACAGAAAAGGGATCAATTGTTCAGTCATGACAAAATTATTGACCCTGGACCCAGATTTGTTCGCATAGGGGATCATAGCTTCTGCCAGGCCTCCCTGTCACGTGTCAGGGCCACTTGACTCCTCCTGCCTTCTCCCTCATCCCCAAAGTGTCAAGGGGAGATTAGGTGAGGGTTTAAATCAGGAGGAAAACTTTTTCTGTGAAAGGCCACACAATAAGAATTTTAGGCTTTGCTAGTTGTGTGGTCTCTGTCACAGCTACTCAACTCTGTGTTGTTGTGGTGCAAAAGCAGATACAGCCAATATATAAAAGATATGTCAAAAAATGGATATATTCAAAAAAAATTTATTTTCAAAAACAAGTCATAGGCTGGATTTGGTCCATGGGTTATAGTTTGCTGATTCCCAACTTAAAAGGTGAAAGAACTTTGATATCTGAAGATAAAAAGAAATCTTTGAGCTGCTGCAGTTATGGATAGAGACTTTAGAGCAGGAAGACATGGAAATACAGAAAAGAAGTCTTAGAATTTAGCATTAATATAATGCTATTGTTAGTAAAGGGAATTCTCTAATTAAAGGGAAATAAGTGTACCTTTGTATATTTCTTGTAGTCTGTCGGTATTCGATGCAAGAATTTCATTCTAAAGAAAAGTTGTGATGCATTCATACTAAGGTGAGAATGGCTAATGAGGTTTCATGTATTATCTTTTCCAAAGTCATTTGTGATTTAACAGACTAAGATTGCTTTGGGCTGAACAGAAGAAAAAAAAGTGTCAAGGGAGGCCACTATAATGAAGAATCTAGGTCAAGGAAGGGTAAGGGAACTAACATTTGTTTGGCACTTACTGGGTACCAGTTCCTGGGTGTCAATCACATTATTCTTTTATTCCTCTCAGTAACCCTGTAAGGTACAAAGTACTATTGTGTCCATTTTAAGATGTGGAAACTGAGACAGAGTGATTGAGTAACTTGGTTAAAGACACTGAGTTGATAAATGATAGAACTGAAACTCAATCCTGTTCCTCTTTTTTCCCAAAGTCCATTCCATACCCTCCAATGGTCATACCTGCTTTTGAAGGGATTCCAAAAAGGGCCTGGGATCTCAATTTCCTTGGGGGATATTCTGTAAGCTGCAGATACTAGGGAAAGAAAAAAAAAATTCCTATGAGTTTACACACAATTTCAGGAACTTCACACAAGTTTGCATGAAATGTCAATGGCTTCACAACTCCCTCCAGCTCCCATTCTCCAGAGATACATTTCTGCTGATAGAGTTTCTTTAGAAGCCTGAAATCAAGTCACATACTAGCTGGCTATGGACCCTTAGACCCAGCATGTTATTCTGGGTGGCTTTAAGATACCAAATCACATTCTACCAAGTGAAGTATCATAAGAATGAAAAAACAAGCAACACATGTACTCACCATCAAATTGGTATTAACTGACTTAACTGACCAACACTTAAGTCCACATATAGTAGTAACATTCATCGGGTGTCGGGCATATTGTAGGGGAGGAGGAGATGGGTATGTTCACACCTAATGGGTGCAGTGCACACTGTCTGGGGGATGGACATGCTTGAAGCTCTGACTTGGCTGGGGAAAAGGCAATATATAATCTAAACATTTGTACCCTCATAATATGCTGAAATAAAAAAAAAAGATACCAAATAATCCCTACAGTTATGTTGGATGGAGAAAAGGAGCATGAAAAAGGATAAATCTTTTCTGAAAATTTGCTTTTTTGAATGTTTTGCATTTACTCTGCATTTCCCATATGCCAAACAGTGGGCTTCATGTTTCAGATGTGTACCCACAGGGTAGAATTATTATTATCCAGTGTATGAAGGAGGATATTATAGTCCACTACAAAGGTAAAATATCATGCATTAAGTCACCTCCAGAAAGCCTTCCATAGACCTGTATGTAGAGACAGACAGTTGTTCTCTACGTTCTACATAAAAACAACTGGAAACCCCTAGGATGAATATTTATACTTGAAAGTGCCTGGTATTTGTGCTGCATACATTGTCGTCATTAAAAACGTGAAGGTAAATATTTATAAACAGCTGTTAAGGAAACTAGACTTCTGGGGAGAAATTTTGCACTCAAATTGCTTCTTAGAGGTTTTCTTTTAACATGGAAATATGCAGGCAGACTCTAAATATAAACTTTCTTCCTATTGCAATTCCTGCCTTGCACAGCCCAGCTATGGCTCTTTGGGAATTCAGCACTAGGTCTCCAAGAAAATGACTGCTTTTGTAAAAAAAAAAAAAGTTTGGCTGCACTGAGATACTACTTCTTACCTACTACAATGGCCAAAGCAATAAAGACCAGCAATACGAATCCTGCCATTGAAGGAGACATGGAGCACCTGGAACTCTCAAATAGTGCTGTAGGGAGTGAAAAATGGTGCGGCCCCTTTGCCAAATTGTTTAGCAGTTCCTAATAGTGTTAAACTTGTTCACCTGCCTTATGACCCATTAATTTCACTCCCTTTACCCAAGGGAAACAAAAACTGATGTTCATCCAGGTAAACGTATAAGAGTATTCCTTGCAGCTTTTTTCATAAGTGCCATAAACCAAAAAACAACCTAAATGTCTATCGACAGATGAATGCATAAACAAATTGTGCTATAACCATATAATGGAATGTTACTCCACAATAAAATGGAACAAACTACTGATCTATGCTGCAGATATATGCTACCACATGGATGTTCTTCAAAACCATCATCCTGAATAAAAAAAAAAGCCAGACAAAAATGACTACCTACTATGCAGTTTCATTTCTATGACATTCTAGAAAATGCTAACTAATCTGTAATGACAGAAAGCAGATCAGTCAGGGGTTTCCTTTGATGGGCAGAAGACTGAAGCAGAGGGGGATGAGGGAATTTGTTGAAGTGGGGGACAAGTTCTGTTTCTTGATGGGTGGTGGGTTCCATGGGTGAATACACTTGCCAGAACTCATTGATTGGTATACATAAAAATCTGTGCATTTTACTGTATGTAAATTACACCTTCATAAAATAACAGTACTGGAAGAAACACAAAACCATTTTTTTGATGAATGCCCACGCTTGGGAGGCTCAGCTGCTGGCCTGGCTTCCTAAGGCACAGCCTTCCCGACGTGTTCCTCAAGCATCGCAGGTTCCTCCCCTGGACCCCTCTGGCACGCGGAGAGGCTCAGGCAGGAAACAGATGCCTTCGAAGACCTACTGCTCCACTTTTGCACCTCTTTGAAGGACGCTAATAAAAAGGGGGGGGCAATCTTTACATGCCTCCAAATTTCAAAAGGTAGCAAAGGATGGAAACAAATCTGTCCTGACTTTCCCTGTGTTTAGATCCTCGAATCCCAAACCTGAGAAATTACTGTGAAATTCTAACCAAAGCACATTGTTTTTTAGTGGCCTCAATTTCCTTTATCTCTGATCCTGTACTGGTGTGGGGCTACGTTAGGGAATTCGATCTGGGGCTGGGAGGAGGTGAAAGAGGCATGCTATTCCAAGAAGGTACACACCAGACATTTTCAGTGGGAGCTCTCCCTTCTGTGACTTTTAAAGCACCCTCCAGGTTGCCGCCACCTCCCCAGGGAAGCGTGATGGGCAGACAAGCTGGGACAGAAGAAAAGGTCAACCGCTACAGCCTGGATAATGAAATGCCTCCGCCAGTTTCACTGCTGCGGCACTCCTGGGTCAGTAACCCTCCAACCCACTTAATGAATTTAGAGACACATTAGCTTGATTTACATAACAATATTTTAAAGACCACATGATTGCTTTGGAGAATTGTCTTCCGTTTTTCTTTTCTTCCCCGCCTCCCCCCCTTCTCAAACTGAACTGTGTGGAGTTACAAATATCCTCCCAGAGAGCCTCAGAGGAGGCAAACTTGGCAGGGGAGAGAACACAGAAAAATCCATGCTTTGCAAATGCCAAGAGCTTCAAGAACAATCAAACTAGCTGGCCAGTCAATCCTTAACTGCAGGATTGGGGGACTAGGGCAAGGATCTTAAAAATCATTTTTCGGGTGAAAAGTGCATTCTCCTCTCCTGGAAAATAACGCCGCGTGTCTCTTTAGCTCGGCCTCCCGGAGGCCCTCCAGTTTTTCGGGGAGCAGCTGCGAGCGGACAGAATGCCTCGCCGCGGTGGTTCCGCCGCGGGCTCCGCTGCCAGGAGACCGGCGTGCGCAGGGCTCCGCGGCGGCGTGGCGGGCAGCCAGGCCCCGGGAGCAGCCCCAGCCTTCCTGGGAGGAGCACCTGTTCTTCCTCTCCTTGCACCGGGAATGCGCCACCTTCCCCCGCCTCATGCTGCTCTCTCCCGCCTGGCTCTACTTTGCCTTTCTCTGCGGCAGATGCCCACTGCCTTCCTCCCAGCACGTGCAGACGCACCCCTCTCCCTCACCCACTCCTGCGTCCCAGGTATCAGCCAGCAGCAGGTGCTGTGACACTGTGACATTGTGACAAACACGCAGGTCTCTGGTGACGGGATGTGTCACACGCTGGGTCTCAGAGTCGCTGACATCTCATCCATCACGACCTTGATTATGCTGTCGGGGTCCCTGGGCTCAACTTTGAGCTTGGAACGGAATTTATCACAAGCTGAACATCCTTATTTCCAACGTGGGCATGGAAGTCTTGTTTCAAATGGCACAATCCAGCCAGATCACACTCGCACACTCCAATTGGCCAACCTTTTCTCTTGTCGATATTGCAATTAGGAACGCCTCAGGCACCAGAAGTCGCTGGGGGATTTTTCTCTCCTCCATCCTCTCACCATTTGCTCCAACTAAGGGCACCTTTTGTTGTCCCTCCGAGTGCAGTATTTGAGGGAAGGCTGTGACTGTCAGTCTATGACGATTGAAGAAGGAAGGACGCTGGTGATGATGAACTATCTTGCCCGCATGGCAGGAGGCTGTGTATCAACTAGTATTGATTAAGCCAGGAGTCTCTGACCAGCCACGTGTGCGACTCTACCGGAAAACACAGGGAAGATAAAAATGAGTGCTGCCCAGAAAGGATTGTTACCCAGGAAAGCTTCAAAATCTAGTTAGGGAGATAATTTTGCAAATGTTTATGCTGCAAAATATTAACCAAACTTCTTTGCCTGTTAATAAAGACATTCTAGAGCCTGACCCCACAGTGGACAGGTCTTCACTTGCTCTCCCAGGGGGGGGGTTCCCTCCCTTTCCCAGAGTATCCCCTGTGTTTTCTTCCTTTACGCTTGGGCTCATGGCCTTGTCCTGAGCACCCCTCACATATATGTCTGAATTGGATCAGCAAACCTTTTTATACAAGGCCAAATAGTAAATAATTTAAGCTTTGTGGACTAAGAGGCAAAATAGAGCAACTGTCCTTGCTGGAATGTTAATAGCCTTTTGTGCTGTTGTTACATTTTACGTTGAAGAATGAAAAACCATTCTTAGTTCATGGACCACACAGAAATAGGTGGTGATGGGATTCGGCCCAAGGGCCATACTTTGCCGTCCCCTGATCTAAATCCTGTCTTTGAAGACTCAGCTCAAACTCCAGTTGCCGTGTGAAATGTATTTGACACTCTCCATCCAAAATTCTCCTCCCTCTTAGGAGTGTCTAATTTATACAATTTGTCTAGCAGGTATTCTTACATTTATTTATGCATCGATCAGGCAGTATGGTGCGAGGAGGAAGATTACAAATTTGAAAATCAAACAGCATGATGCTCAAATTCTGATTTCTTAACTGATATAAAAGCTGAGTGGCATTATGAAAACCAAGTAAATTCTCTGAGTCTTAGTTTTCTTATCTGTTCAGTTGGTATCATGTCATATGAGTAACATACACAGAACATTTTTAAAAGAAAATACATCAAAAATGTTTATATCTGTGTGGTAGGTGGTATTCTTTTTCATTTCCTTACCTAGATTTTCTAAAATATATATCCCTTTTGTAGTACAAATATGCTATTTATCTAATCCATAGGCTTATTTGTATTAAATAAAATGGCATGCCTGAAATGTTGTAAAAGCTCAGTAAATATTATCTTTTATCTCTTTGTGAATACTTTCTATATCCTCATCAGGATTATATACATCTTATGATCGAAACTAAATTGCTTTTTTCTTGAGGACAAAGATACCACCTTATGCATTCAGTCCTCCACAAAAGCTGGTATTTGGCAGGTGGTTAGAATTATTTGCTTATTAATTTAAATAATACTCAAAACCTTTTCATACTAAAACTTTTCAAAAAGAATTTTCTCTATTCATTTCTCTATTGCTCTATTGGCCGGTACTACTCCTCAATCTCATTCAGTCTGTCTTCTCTCCCCATCATTCAATCATCTTCTATGTCTCTAAATCCAGTGAACATAACTCAGGGCTCATTTTATTTGACTTTTCATCAGCATTGGATTCAAACACTCTCCCTTTTTCTGACACATGATCCCCTTGAATTCCATGATATGGGGGTTTTGGGGCTTCCTCCTAATTCTCTTCTCTCTCCATGCCTCTCATTTGCAGGACCCTCCTTGGGAGATTGGTAACCCATCAGCATTTCTGGATACATAACACTTGCCATTATCTCCCTATGCATTTGCATGATGAAGGTTAGAAGTCCCAAGGTAATCCATTGTTTAAACAAAAACATTAATACTTTAACTTAGAGATACTAGCTAATTGTTGGATCTTCAGGTAACCCAGAGAGATATTTGGTAGCCAAATTCTATTAACCATCTTTTCCAATGTACAACTTCGAGAGTAGCTAATGTGTCTGAATTTACTAATTATTGAAACCCAAGCATGTGGCATCATGTCTGACAAATGATAAACACACTCAATTAATATTCATGCAACGAATAAATGGATGGGTGCATTGGAAAGGATGGTTGGGACTTCTAACCTTTATCTTCCATTCACACAGTGTCCAAGGGCTTTTTTCCAGACTATTTGGATTTCACATTGTCATCTCCTTTAGGTGTAAGATGCAGAGACCCATCCAGGTGAGTCCGAATAATGAAAATTGATTATAACAATACCATGGAAATAAAGAAAATACAGCTTTTAGGACTCTTCCCCAAACCAGGTTACAAAAAAACTGGGCCTTGTGGCAGCCAGAAATAAAGGGCTATTTGGGATTGAATCACTTCATGCTCCCCTATTAATGTGAGGCAAGTGCTGTCTGAGATCCGATGCTCTGAATCCAACTACTTCTTGAGTTGCCAATTGATTTTTCCCACCATGTATCTCAACTGACATTCTTATAAGACAGAATCTGATCATCCTGGGTGGTGATCATTTGGCCTGTTCAGACAGCCATCACTCAGCCTATAAACGGCTGGCTACTGCGTCAGTAATCTATAAGCCACAGAGAGTGAGGTGAGGAGCATAGATATAAAACTGGCCTTTCCTGCCCTAAAGACAGCCCAGAACCCCTCCCCTTAGCAGGTACTTCTGGGACCCCACCCAGATCTTTTCTTGAAAGCCAGAAAGGCAAACTCTCAGCTGCTTTTGGTGTGGGCTGCTGGGTCCACATCTGCACCCTTCTCCCAAGGATTGCCCTTAGCTATTAGCATTGACTTCTTTTGCCCAATGGAAGGGTTGATATGACAACATAGGGAGCCTAATTCTGGGTATGAAAAGCTAGTGTCTCAAAAAAGAAAAAAATGAGAAGACAAGCCACAGATGGGTAGAAAATATTTTCAAGTGACATATCTTGTAAAGTACTATTATTCAAAATATACAAAGAATTCTTAAGACTCAATAATAAGAAAATGAACTACCCAATGACAAAAATGGACAAAAGATCTGAACAGACATCTCACCAAAGAAGATCTACTGATGGCATCTATGCATATGAAAAGATGTTCAACATCATACATCATTACAGATTGCAAATTAAAGTAATACCCACCTATTAGAATGGCAAAAATATAAACCCTAACATCATATGCTCTCATTTATTGTTGATGGGAGTGCAAAATGGCACAGCTACTTTGGAAGACAATTGGGCAATTTCTTACAAAACTAAACATATTCTTACCGTATGATCCAGCAATATGCTTCATGGTATTTACACAAATGAGTTGAAAATTATGTGTACACAAAAACCTGCATGTGGATATTCATAGCAAGTTTATTCAAAATTGCTAACACTTGAAAGCAACCAAGATATCCTTCAGTAAGTGAATGGATAAATAACTATGGTTCATTCAGATAAGGAGTATTATTTAGCACTAAAAAGAAATGAGTTATCAAGCCATGAAAAGACATGGAGGAGCCTTCAATGCATATCACTAAGTGAAAAAGTCAATCTGAAAAGGCTACACACTGTATTATTCTAATCACAGGACATTTTGGAAAAGGTAAGAACTGTAGAAACCACAAAAAAAGAAGGGGAGAATGAATAGGCTGAGCACAGAGGATTTTCAGGGCAGAGAAAATATTCTATCTGATATTATCATGGTAGATACATGCCATTACGCATTTGTCAAAACGTGAACGCTGATGTGAACTATGGACTTGGGGTGATAATGATGTTTCAATGCAGGTGATCATTGAAACAAACATAGCACCCTAGTGCAGAATGTTCATAGCAGGGAGGGTTGTGAATGTGTGTATACAGGGGTTTATATGGGAAATCTCCGTACATTATGCTCACTTTTACTGTGAATCTAAAATTTCTCTGAAAATTAAAATCTATTAAAAACAAAAACAAACAAACAAAAAAAACCTCTAGTGTCACTCATTCCTGAGTGCTAAGTTGAGGCTGAGGTGGAACCCACATCTTTTGTTTATCTGCTTCCCCTGCCCTCTCCCTTCTCTTGAGATCAGTCCCTCAATAAATAACATGGGCTAAAATTTCCATCTCAGGCTCTGCTTCTAACGAATCAAGCTAAGACTGAGCTGCAAGCATGGCATGCATTATTGGCTGACCTGCTCAGACCTTTTCTTTTACTTGAAGGAGTGGAACATGGCAGAGTAATTTTGATGCAAGAGGAAGAAGGTTAACAGAAGTCAGGAATATAGAAAAAAAATTAGAAAAATAGGAAAGCAATAGAAAAAATGGGCCTGGAGAGAGTTGAAAAGAAATCTCATTGGCATGACCACCACTGCACCTAGGGAGATGGAAATACGCCAAGGACAAATGTCACCTACTTTAAAGATTTGTCTGGGTGCCAGCTTCTAATACTTTAGAAAGGAAACAAAATGCTCTTAATTCCTTTCACTCACTGTATTAGTTTCCTGTGGCTGCTGTAACAAATTAGCAGAGACAGGGGTGCTTAAAACAACAGATATTTATTCTCTCATAATTCTGGAGGCCAGAAGTCCAAAATCAAAGTGTTAGAAGAGCCACACTCCCACTGGAGCCCCTAGGGGAGAATTTCTCCTCGTCTTTTCCAGCTTCTGTGGCTGTTGGCAAGCCTTGGCTTCCTTGGCTTGTGGCCACGTCCCTCCAGTCCCTGCCTCCATCTCCACATGACAGTCTCCTCTGTGCCCATCTTCTCCTCTATGTGTCTCTTACAAGGACACTTCTCATTGGATTTTAGGGTTCGCGCAGATAATCCAGGATGATGCCATCTCAAGATCTTTAATTACATCTACATTACATTCCCAGCTTATCTGGGAATTTGTTTATAATGTGTAGTATTCCAGGTATCTAGATTTGCATGGCAGATGTTGAAAAACTAGAAAACCTGCAATAGAATAATGAAGCTTTGCAACAGTCCATAGATGCTCTAAGTCCTAAGTTCCACCATTTAAGTATGGAGAACATTATTACAAATGCCATGTTTATCACTCACTTATTTTGTGAGATCAACAATGTACAGTATTCAAACTAAATTAGAGAATGTACAATCTGACCTGGATTTTATCAAGTTGGCAGACTAAACTATCCTCCTCTTTTACCTCAATATGGAGGTACAGAGAAAGAGGAGTTTTTAGTAAGAACAAATACAATATGACATTGTAAGTCATACATCTAATTACTTCTTTCAAATAAGATCACATTCATAAATTCCAGGGATTAGGAAGGAGACTTATCTTTTTAGGGCCACTATTCAGCCCACTGCACTTGCCAAATTCTCTTTTATTCCTTAATTTTATATAATAATATTTCTTATGCTTACATACTGATTTATGGTCTGCAGAGTTCTTTTAAATAAATAAATGAGGTGGGGCACGGTGGCTCATGCCTGTAATCCTAGCTCTCTGGGAGGCCGAGGCAGGTGGATCATTTGAGCTCAGGAGTTCGAAACCAACCTGAGCAAAAGCGAGATGCCGTCTCTACCATAAATATAAAGAAATTAATTGGCCAACTAATATATATAGAAAAAATTAGCTGGGCATGGTGGCGCATGCCTGTAGTCCCAGCTACTCTAGAGGCTGAGGCAGAAGGATTGCTTGAGCCCAGGAGTTTGAGGTTGCTGTGAGCTAGGCTGACGCCATGGCACTCACTCTAGCCTGGGCAACAAAGTGAGACTCTGTCTCAAAAAATAAATAAATAAATAAATAAATAAATACCATAGTAAATAAACATAAAAATATGCACTCTCATATCTTGTTTTCTATGTCCCAGGAATATCCTGTGAGATGTTATTATGCCTATTGCACAGTTGGAAAAACTGAAGCTGGAGGGAGCTTTAACTTTTTTACCCTTGGTATTTCCAACTTGGTATCTTCACCGTGCTTCTCTTTATAGTGAGATCTAGAATTAGAAGTAGCTCCAGCATGAAGAAACTCATTTTTGATCCCTGGCTTACTGTTCTGCATATAAAGCAAATAGCAATATTCACAGGAGTACAGTAGATTAAGAATAGTTCGGGTTGGCAAGGCAGGGCCCTCCTTTGTATTGCAGGGTGACATGGTGGAAGGAGCAGGAGCTTGAAGTCTTGAAGAGGTAGCTGGGATCCTCACCCTGTTCTCTCAGTTTCCTGAGTTTGAGAAAGGAATTCTACAAAATTTTTCCTAGGCTGATTCCTAACCCATTCAAGGATGTTTCCATGTTGCTTATGTGGCTATTCAAGGGGTAATTGAATTAAAAATAAAATCAAGTTCACTGGGCCCAGTACATATTAATACCCATATTTGTTGTGCATTTTCAGACCTCAAGCAAGAAGATGCCTAGGATAGTTTCACATCTCTCCATTTATTAATATTTGTCAAAGATATCCCGTCTCTTCCTCCATCTTATTCTCTCCTCTACCGCACAGCTGGGAGAGAAATCTCAGATATCAGGAGCATTATAAGAAATATTCCCATCTCATCTCAATTGATACTTCTTACTTTTATGTAAGTCCTTTTCTCCAATTACCCATAAAACACCCATTTCTAAAGCACCATTAGCGAACATCTACCTATAATGAATTAAGGAGCAGAGACTATTTTCTTTCCTGTCACCCCTCACAATCACCAGCAAATGGTCAAAATTTAATGTGTGAATCTTCTAAACAAAAGAGATGACATGTGCACTATTTCAAAGAAAAAGGAAATCACTCAGCAAATCAGCGGCTATCCTCGTCAGTCCCACTTCTTCAAGTGCGGAGCCCAGACCAGCAGCATTAGCATCACCTGGGGACTAGGGCGGTGTGCACGTGCATGGTGGCACCCAGATGTGCTCAATCAGAATCTTTGCAGTGGGGCCCAGGAGTCTGCCCTTGGCAAGATCTCTAGGTAATTGATAAACACTGAAGTTTTAGAAGTACTCTGCTACAGCAGTGGTTCTCACATCTTAGTGTACATCAAACTCACCTAGACACTTGTTAAAACAGATTGCTAGGCTCCACCCGCAGAGTTTGTGATTCCTGGGTTTGGAGCAGGGCCAGAGGTCTGCGTTTCTCACAGGCTTCCAGGTGCTACTGATACTGCTGGTTCAAGAACAACACTTAGAGAACTGTAGTACTAACACAGAGGTAAATGTATTGGTTTATTTTTTTCTCTTTGGATATGAAGACTTAAATAGGAAGTACTAGCAAGAAAAGGAAAAAAGAAAAAAATTTCATGATCTAGATTACTTTTATACCTGACTTCTCCATTACATGTAGGTTCCTGTGTGCTACCTTAATATCTGTTACGTCAGCTCATCCATTCTCTACTGATAGGAAGTCACCTGTCTATCTATGGCTCCCTCAAAATATCTCTCAGATATCCTCATGAGGCTTAATATATCTCCAAACTAGTCCTTTCTTCCTCAAATCCATTCTATTTCTCTGTATTTTCTTCAGGGTATTATCAGACACACCTTCCCTAAGCCATATGTTCCTTAAGCCACACCTTCCTTAAGCCACATTTTGGTTTCATCTCTCCACATTTGTAAAATCTTCAAGGACTCTTTAGTTTCTACCATATCGAATCTAAACTCTTCCTCCTGGGTTTCAAAACCCCTGTGATCTATTTTCTCTTTAGAGCCATTCTGCTAACTCACTTACTCATTCTCAGCTCTGCTCAGATTGGTCCTCTTTCTGTGCCATACACCTATAAATCCATTTTTAATCCTGGCTACTGTCTTCACTTGGAATACTCTTCCTTCCCTGTCTAAAACCAGCACATACTTCAAGGCCCAAATAAAGTGTCATCTCCAACCCAGGTTCACACACCAACCACCCCTTTTCTCTGTCCACAGAACATGTTGCTATTCATTGAAGCAACTCTTTAAGCTGAGTTACCAGATATCACCTCTGAGTCCTACTTAACACAAAACTCTAGGCCATTACTATCAATCAAAGTGGCCACAGAAGATGAAACCTTTGTCCTCTCAGGATTCTATCCCTTTCTGGCCTTTGTTATTCAAACTATCCCAGCACCTACTATCTAGTATCCATCTATTTGTTGTTACTCACTAAATTGGAAGCTCACCTAGAAAAGTAATAAGCTTTAAAATACTTCTGTACCACTCCAGAATCTCACATGGTCCTGAGTATAAAGTAAGACCTAAAGAATACCAGTGTGTTTTCTAACAAAACAGAAGATATTATAGCAGATACGCAGTGATGCTTACAATTGATCTGGCCAACTTCATGCTATGGAGAGCCAAGTTCGCCTAGTTCCTCATCTACCTCCTGGAAGAATAACACTGGAAATATTTGCTTAGTAAATTCCTTAAGTTTCCAAAGAATAAAATGGAGCTCATCCTCATCTCTTCAGTAGGGAGGCAAGCACAGGGACATGAAATTTGCTATCAGTTCAAAAGGAAATAGATACCAAATAAGGCAGGAAAAATCCAACCATTGTGTCTAAGAGTGAAAAATACAAGAAATCCAGTTTATAACAGTGGCACCATGTACACATTGAGCCTTATCTTGGTGTAAATTAACATTTGCAGGAGCTATTTTTTTTTTCATCTTAAATATCATCTTGACCTGAACTCTGTTTTTTTCTTGACATACAAAATGCTAAGGGAGATGTGGGGGAGACACAGAGGCTATGATTAAATCTACTCCTCACTACCATTATCATCTCACAGTTCATGCAATCTAATTTAAACATCTTATTTATAGGGTAATGTTCCTAAGAGTTTTCTGGGTATATTTAAATGGGGATAGTTAATTGGGACTCTTGCAGCAGAAGCCAGCTTCAGTCTCATCTTTCTAGGTAGAGGCTCTTCTCTGCTCCTGAAAAATTATGTAATTTTCTCTTCTTCAGTCTAATCTTCATGTTCATTGTTACTGTTCTGAATAGTGTGACCTAAGGCTATATGAGATTAATAATGTTTTTAGATTTAATATTATTACTAATATTTTCAATCTTCACATCATGAATCTGGTATTTTCCTACAGTACTTCCCACTGTTTACTACATAAAAAAATAGCTAAAGTCTAACGCAAGGATCAACTTAAAAATAGTATGATGTAGAAATTGAAAAGAAAAAAATGAAAACTATATGCTATGTTTTAAATATGTATGTATTAAATGAGCTTAGGAAATAAGAACAAACTATTTTCCAATTCCACAAAAAAGTTGCTCTATCCACCTACACAGGTTCCCACATAATAAACACCTTAGGTAACAAGCACAGTGGGGTTATTTATGGCTTACTGAAATGATCTGATGCCCAATACGTAGGGTCACATGCAAAATTAGATTAATTTATGCAATAGCTTCTCTTGTTTTTCCAAAGTCAACCTGTCTTAAGTTGAGTTTTCCAGAAGCAGATCCTGAGACAAGAATAAGTTGTTAATGAGAGGCATGGTCCAGCAGAAACTGGGAAGAAAAGGGAGAACAGGACAGGGAAGGGGAAGAGAACGGACAGGGTGTGATTTCAGGCGAGGTCTCAACCTCTGCCTGAAATGACATGTAAGAGTTTATCCCTCCTCGACACAAAGGAGCTGAGCATTCACACTCACCAGTCACTGGCTACTGGTAACTCTTAGGGAGCACAACTTCCCAGGCACTTCTGACTTTCAGTATGTCTGGGCAAAACATTTCCAGTAGCTCAAAAGAAGATTTATAAAGAAGGGTGCAGGTGTCAGGTTTTGGCACTGATCAGCTTGCCCATCAGGTCAATTATAAGAGTCTCTTGATTTCTCTCCCAAGGATGGGTTTTCGGGCAAGAGCCTCCAACCATATTCTTTCCAGCTCATCAGAACTTCTATACAGGAAGTAGTGTGAGCTACTGCACAAGTGCTCTTTGCGCATACTCCCAACCATAGGGACACTCTTATCTTTTCTTTGTCAAGTTTACTTTCCCTGCAACCATGTATTAAGTTTGCTACTACTGCATAATAAACTACCTCAAATTGTGCTAAAACAACAACCATTTTTTTAAACACAAAAGTCTATCGGTTGGCAAGTTGAGCTGGACTCAGCTCGGTGGTTGTTCTGGTCTTGGCTGGGTAGAGATTTTGCTGATTCTGAATTTTATCTCATCCCTGGAGACTCAAGTAGGACAAGTGGAATGATTCACGTCTCCCCCACATGGAATGTGTTCTCATCCTTCAACAGGCTACCCCGAGCTTATTCATATGACAATGACAAGGACACCAATAGAACAAATAGTATTGTGCAAGGCCTCTTGAGGTCTCTACTCGTTACTAGCTCACCATCACTTCTGCCACATTTTGTTGGTCAAAGCAAGTCACACAGCCAGGCCAGATACAAAAGGTGGAAACTAGATGCAGAGTCGCAATGCAAAGGGCCTGGACACAAATGGAAACAATTATAGATACTTTTTTGTAGCATACCACAGCCTTTCAATGCACCACCCTCCTACTCACAGAAACATCAAATTATTTTCCAGATGGGCCTAAACTTCCCAACACAGAACCAAGTGGAGGTTTTCTTCCTCTTTTCTGCTGACAACCAAAGATGCTAACTACTCCTCCAGTGCAAAGTTTTCTCTGTCCTTGTGGAGTTGGGAGGGAGAGTTAAGTTCATTTCCCCTTTTCCCTAGCAGCAAGGACAAGGCAGAAATGCCTCTTAGTCAATTATTCCTCTAGATACGTTTTACAATGCTTATTTTCTATTCATGTCATGTGGGGGAGGGGTGCTGGAAAGTGTCATACATCTTGTTGCAATGATTAAGAATCACAAAAGGGAGTAAAAAACACAATTTTATTTTCAGCCACTGGGCATATTTAGCTCTTCTGCCAAGAGATCATTCCCAGTAGCTCTCACTTGTGAATTGGCTAATGATAAATGTTCTTTATGCACTTTCATATGCAAGAGTCCATTTTAAATAATTTGTAACTGAAGGCTGTCCATAGAGTGTGAAGCTGAGGAAAGATCTGTACAAGCTTCAAATGACCAGATGTTATCCCCAGAGAACTTGTTCACGAAGTATAAAAGACATTCTCTATTACATCAGTTATAAGGTACTCGTTTCTCATATTTTGACATCTCTGAAATTGGTGTGCATCTTAACATTGATGGTCTTTTAAAATAATTCAGCAGCATTTTCTTAATGGCTTATAAAATAGTAGTGAATCTTGCAAATACTATATAGTCTTAGATTCAATGGTGAATGATAACCAGAAATAATAGCTGCTTCCTCATGTAAAACACCGGCCTGTAAAACACACATGAACTTACTGCAAGGGTAACAAGTAAATCTTTTGACATGAGCGTTCGTAATTGAACAGTTAGTCGTCACTTCTTAAGTGGTGAGCAAATTAAACTCCAGGTTTAGCCAAGTTGAGTGTATGCATGTTGTGGGATGACTGAGTTAGCAAGACTCAGAGGAATCCTTCAGAATCAGCCCTTGAAATACAATAGAGTTAAAGAAAATAGATTCCGCCTTCCTTAATTATAACCTTAAATTTTAAAATAGTTGTACAGTATAAAAGAGTGTTACTGAGTTACCATCAGAAAGTAGCCTTAGATGTATAAATCATGGCAACTCTCTTGGCTTGTAATCTAGGAAAAGAGAATTGTGTAGGCGTCAACTGAGATCTGGCATTTCCAATCTCACCTTCTGAGTTCATGCCTCACATACTCTGTTTGAAAATATTTCTTCTCATTACCACAACTGATGACCAGTCTATGGCCCACCCAAATGTGCTCTCTTATTTAGATAAAAAAATGTATATGTTATAGGCTTAAGGATATTTTTAGATGTTTTTCTTCTGCTGTTTTCCACATCTTGCCAATTTTCCCTAGTACATATGTATTATCTTGATAATCTGAAAATTTTTTTTAAATGAAGGAAAAAACTATCTGCAGAAGAGCAAAACAGATCAGCACAAACACAAGAAGTGAACAAGATGATAATAAAAGCTAACTCAGTTGTTGCACTCACTCTATGCCAGGCCACAGACCAGTGGAATTCGCACACCTTTATGTGGTCAGTACTGTTATCGCCTCCATATGACAGATGAGGAAACCGTGAACTGTGACTCAGAAGGATTACATAGCTGGCCTAGGAGCTGGTCCTCACGGGTCTGTGAGTGAAGGGGCAGGATTTGAGGATGGGCAATCAGGCTCGAGTCCACACTACCCACACTTTGATGAACAAACAGGACATGAGTATGAATAAGCAGGTCAGATCCTCAAAAAATTGTTCTATTTGTCTAGTCTATTTGTATGTCTGTGAATGAAGAATTTTATCTTTCCTAAACTCACTTTCTTATTTATAGTATAGGAATGCTGGCATTCATAACTGGCCTCTTCAGAGGATCAAATGCAATCACAGATGTAACTGGTAAACTATCAGGAGATGTTTAAATATATATTAGCAATACCATCTTCTTTTTTCTCTCAGAATTTGGGTAAGGCAATAGGAAGTGGTTATCTCCCTAGCACCTACCCCTCCCCCCATCTTATTGCTCTCCTTCTTTCTGGCAATTAAGTCTTGAACTATTTTCTCTTGAACCTCAGAATTACCCTCAGTAGCTACAGTTGGTACTGCACCATCAGTGATTTGCCCAAGACTCCACAGACAAGACAGCAAATGCAGGGTACATGTGCCTCAGCTGCCTCCTTCCTCATCCATAACAGACATTAATAATCAAGCACAGATCTCATGGCTGCTTAGCCTAAGCCCAGATGCTGCCTCAGAATCCTTCTCAACATGTGATGTAAGTAGCCACTTGCTAGTCCTAATCAGACACAATGAAAATCTGGGATTAAATCTTTTTGTCACTTCTGTTGGAAATTAGTCTAAAATACAATTGCAAGCAGAATTTAGAGTTTAAAAAGAAGGGAACTCTGACATATGAAGCTGATAATGAAAAATGGACTACTTCAGCTCTGACACAAATCAGCCATTGGGCAGGTCATTCAACCTTTTGTACCTCCATTTCCTCCTAGATCAAATTCAGGAGTTGGCTTCTGGTCTCTAACAAAATCTGTTATGTATTCTGAGCTATAAACTCCTTTTCTAACTTCTAACATTCTCCAAAGTTATGACTGCCTTTTCTGTTTTTCACCTAAAATGCCATCCCTAATTCTTTCTCTCGGCCTATTTAAGCCATATTCTCACACCTATAGATTCCACATCCTCCACAAAGCAGGTTTTTGGCCTCTCATTAAGAGACCTCACCTTCCACTGACTGACCAACTTTAATTCTCATTAAAGAGAATTTAGTCGCCGTCATATGTCCTGACAAACTAGATTGCAAGCTCCCTGGTGGGGCAGGCCCAGGTATTGAATCTCAGTACCTTGCAGAGAGTTTTATATACAGTAGATGCCTAATGATAAACACCTGAGTTTGTTGGGCTTTATAATTTTCAAAACATTTTCAAATTTGTTTGTTTTCAATTGATTCTCTGAACTCTCCTGGTAGTTTTTTTTTTTTTTTTTATTTCAGCATATTATGGAAGTACAAATGTTTAGGCATATGTTGCCCTTGCCCCGGCCCCTTGAGTCAGAGCTTCAAACATGTTCATTCTCCAGATGGTGCACATCGCACTCATTATGTGTGTATATACCCATCCTTCCCCCCATCTGCCCAATGCCCGATAAATGTTATTCCTATATGTGCACTTAGGTGTTGATCAGTGAAATCAGTTTGCTGGTGAGTACATGTGGTGCCTATTTTTCCATTCTTGGGATACTTCACTTAGTAGAATGGGCTCCAGCTCTATCCAGGAAAATACAAGAGGTGCTATATCACTGTTGTTTTGGTTAATGCTAATACTTTGGGAAAGGACAAAAACTGGTCTTCCAAATTCTCCATTAAAAAGCTTCTACTTTTTCCATAAAGACCATAGTCCATCTCATTATGCCTGATGTATTAATGGGGACAAGAGAAGAGGCAAAAAAGATGTCTCAGATAATAAACTCAAAATTCTTTTCTAGGTCTCAACTTTAATATGCATCAATCTGAAGCTGGTTTTAAGTGTGTTTTTAGTTATTTCACCAAATATTATTGTAGATACTTAAACATAATTTATAATTGATATATAAATAGCTTATATGATTCACATAAAATATAAGTAATTAATTCATAATGTAAATATTTTATGATTTGAATATAGATATTTTATAATTTATATAGTTGAATGGATTTTAGGATTATATTTAATCTTTTGTACAAAAATTAATTATTATTTATACCCTATCTTATAAAAAGAAATTGAAATGGATTTTCTGGAGTATAGCTGACGTAATGAGATATGCTCTGTAAAAGGCCTTATGGATTTTAGTTGCCCCTCACCTCTACTCCATATGCTTTTGTTTAATTTTGTTTTGATGTGAAACATTTTGCGTTTTTCTTTGTCCAATGCTGGCTTCCCCAGCATGGGCCCCTATATTTAGTTTAGGGCTCTGGGGTACATCAGGGGATATACAGAACATAAGAAGAATTAAGACACAGTTGGATTATATGATGAAGAATCTGATTGGAAAAGAAATTCCATTATCACTACCCTGGAAGCTGAGCTTCTTTCTTCACATCAAAGGAAGGAGAAGACGGAGGGGAAAAAAGTCTTCAAAATGGATTTCCTTTCATTTCCATTTCAGTTCACTGAGGTTGGGTGTTCAGTACATTCTATACTCTCAGACCCTGGAAGAACTTGAATCTGACTTTAACACATTGGGAACTTCAACTCAAGCAGATCTGACAGAAGAAGACAGACGCCTGAACAGATGCAGCTTGTGTAGAGAGAGGTTTTTTTTTAACCAAAAGTTGCTGATTTTTCCTCTGAAAAAAAACCTTTTCCCTGATGAGATAAGTTTTAAAGTGTGAAAATTTTGACATTTTTCTTTGCACATCACAGGTTTACTGTGCTTATTTTTATTTTTTATTTTTTGTGGCTAACATAATCATCCTATGGTAGAGCAAGAAGACAATATTCAGATTCTGTTAAAACCTCTGGGCTATTGCCATGTGTTTTGAAATTTCTAGCACTTCACCAAGCATATCAGGGGCCTGGTTTCCCTAATGTGTGAATTGCTGCAAAAATTAAAATATGGCCAGTGCTGGAATCTTTGTTGACAAGCTGATGAGGTCCATGTCCCCAGAGTTACTGTCAAGTCTCACCGATGCTGTCAGAGAAATCACTACACCTGCTCCAAATTGCTACCTGAGGAGAAAATTAGGACCTTACAGGCATCTGAAAAAGCTGTGAAAAAGAGGTGAGAATTCTGGGCACAAAAAGTAGAATTTCACATAGACGAGGATAAACTTAGCTGGTGTAAAATGCACAGATGACCTTATGTTCTGTATCTAACATGGAAAGAGATCTGAGAAGAACAGATAAAGTTATAGAGACAATGGAGGAAAATGTTTGAAATAAGCACTTTATTAGTCCATGACCTACAGTTTCTGTGACCATGCAATAAAACATACCACATAAGTTGGTTGACTGACTTGTCTCTCAATGTAACTGAGAAAGCAAAACTAAGAGAGAAAAACCCATTTTCCCTGCCTCCAGTTTCCTCTGTTCTTCTCAAGGACATCATTCCTTTCTTTCTCTAGAGCCATAACTCTCGGAGTATGGTCCCTGGACCAGCTGCATCAGCATCACCTAGGAACCTGTTAGAAATGCAAATTTTAGAGTCCCACCCCAGGCTTCCTGAATCAGAAACTATGGGGCAGAGCTCAGCAATCTGTATTTTACAAGCTTGCCAATATACTCCTAACACACATAGTTTAAAAATCACTGCTCTGGTGTACAGCATCATCTGTCTCTCACTCTCTGTTGATTTATTCTCATCAGTGTGCAATATGTCCTAGTACCTGCTACACTTCTTAAAAATCCTCCCTTAACCTCATAACTTCCAGCTATCTTCCCTCTTTCTGCTCTCACGGCACTATTTCTTTAAAAATGTTGCCCACAGTATCCCAAGAATGGAAAAACAAGCACCACATATACTCACCAGCAAACTGGTATTAACTGAGCAGCACCTAAGTGGACACATAGGTACTACAGTAATAGGGTATTGGGCAGGTGGGAGGGGGGAGGGGGCGGGTATATACATACATAATGAGTGAGATGTGCACCATCTGGGGGATGGTCACGCTGGAAACTCAGACTTGTGGGGGGCGGGGGGAAAGGGAATTTTTTGAAACCTTAAAATTTGTACCCCCATAATATGCCGAAATAAAAAAAAGAGAGAGAGAAAAAAAAATGTTGCCCACAGAGCAAGACACAGAATAGGAAAACCCAGACTTTGTTCCCCCCTTATACACACTGACTTAACAACAATAGACTGTCCAAAAAGTCTTTAAGCACTTCGGTACCAGCGTCGACTATAGTCAATAGCCACAGATGAATGAGCACAGCGACTTTAGCTGAAAGCCGTGACATGAAGGCGCACAGCCGAGCGTCGACTTTAGCCAACAGCTGTGATATGACTTTTCTAATATTTCATTTATCAAAATAAAATTGTGAACATTTAAAAACGTAATAAAAACATATGTGTATGTTACCTATTTTGATTTACATTACAAGTAAAGCCGCCTTCAAAGTAAAACAAGCTTTCAGTGCTTTAAAGCCTTCCTCATCACACAAGAGCAAAACAGATTCATTGTCAATGCACAGCACGAACTATCCTGCGGACTGTGAGTGCCAGCTGTGGGCAAGGTTTCACGGCCGGTGAGCGTGGTACCAAAGTGGTTAAGAGAATTCCAGCAACCAGTTAAAAAATTGCAATACCTGAGGTAAGTTCAAAGCTAAGAACATACACACTGAAACAGGTAAAACATAATAATCTCATTTCACTTGCAATAATTCCTCCAGCAAACTGGCACGGAATGGTGCAATGGGGAGGAAATGCCAAACACACACTTCTCCATCAGAAGGGAAAGAGAAGAGTGAAACATACGCACAACTTTCCGGATTTTGGTGGGAGGTGGAGAGGCTGCCTGGGGGACTGGCTTCTGTCCCACCAGACTCAGGGTGTCCACTAGAAACTAGCACACTTCAGATGCCTGAGGGTTCAGTGGTTCATTGCAGCACGAGAACATCTTTAATACTGCAGACGGAAGCCAGTACAGTTCAGGGAAATCAGGAAAGAATGTTCAACTCATGGCTTCTTCCTCAGGAGTAAAGAAAAGAATGAAAGGTGTAGCCAATGTTTTGACTTTTTGGAGATACTTTTTGCTCAATGGACTGCTTTCTGTCTCACTTGACTAGGAACACTGATGGAGCAGGCTTAAGTATCCTTAGGATACTTAGGATACCAAGGGACTGATGAGAACAAAAGAGAGCTCAGGGGCTTGTTACAGTGCCAGAGAACCTGCATTACCACAGATAGACACTAGAGGGAGGAAGAGATTGCAAGCTCCTGAAAAAGAAAAGCAAACCACTCTAAGAAATTACACACACACACACACACACACACACAGACACACACACACACACACACATACACACTCCCAGAGAAGATAACATTCCCCAAAAGATTTGACCATCTCCCAGAATCTCTCTAGTTGGGCAGATTGAGGAAGGCTTTCTCCTATACAATGCCAGTTTATAAAGACTGTTAAAAGAGGCTGTTTTTCAAATGTATAAATCCCACCAAAAAAATAACAAGGTGTATTTTAGAAAAACAAAAAACACAGGGAAGCAGGAAAACATGCTCTATCAAAGGAATAAACTCAACATCCAAAAACTGACCATAAAAGAAAGAGAGATCTGTGAATTTTAATTACCTAACAAAGAATTCAAAATAATTGTCTTCAAGTAGCTCAATGCAGTGAAAGAGAACACAGATAGAAAAGTAAATGATAGCAGAAAAGCACATAAACCAAAAAAGACTATTGACAAAAAGATAAAAACAGTATATAAAAATAAAGAACCAAACATAAATTCTGGAGCTGAAGAATACATTAACTGAGTCAAAAAAATAAATTACTAGAGAAGTTGAACAGTAGATTTGATCAAGTAGAAAAATCATCAAATCCTTATGGGGCAGTATCAAGTTGACCAATGTACACATCATGAAATTTTTAGAATGAGGAGAGAGAGGGAAAGTGAAAGTGATTATTTGAAAAATCATAACAACAAATATTTCACACTTGGGAAAAGAAATGGAAAAACAAATACAAGAAGTTAAATAAATTCCAAATATGATAATCCAAAGAGACTAATATCAAGATATATTTAACCAAACATCCAAAAACCAATATAAAGAAAGCAGCTAAAGAGCATCAAGAGAATATTGACTGTCACATACAAAAGTACTCCCACAAGATTATCAGTTGATTGCTTAGTAGAAATATTACAGGCCAGAAGAAATAAAATATTCAAAATAGTGAAAGAAAAGTAACTGCCAACAAAGAATACTATATCAGGCAAAATCATCCTTCAAAAATGAAGGAGAAATAAAAACTTTCCCACATAAGCAAAAGCTGTAGTTTATTGCTACTAACCTACCTTACAAGAAATGGAAGAGGGATTCCTCCAAGCTAAAATGAAAGGATACTAGATAGCAACGTGAAGTCATATGAAAATATAAAGCTCTCTAATAAGTGTAAATATATAAACAAACACAAAATCTTATAATATTGTAGTGGTGGTGTGTAAATCACTCAATGCTGGTATAGAATTTAAAAGATAAAAGTATAAAATATAAGTATAAAACTATGCTAATGGATACAAAACATAAAAGGATGAATTTGTACACATCAATAACATAAAGTGAGAAAGGGAGATGTAAAGGAGTAGAGTTTTTATATATTATTGAAGTTACATTATCAGTTTAAAATAGATTGTTATAAGTATAAGAAGTTTTATGTAATCCCCATGGTAACCAAAAAGAAAATACCTATATACGATGCACAAAAAATAAAAATTCAAGCATATCATTTAAGAAAACAAAGAAAAATAAAGAAATGTAGAAAGAGAGAGAAGATTGACAAAATAAATAAAGGTCATAAAAAACAATTGGCAAAATGGCAATAATAATCCCTTTCCTATTAGTAATTACTTTAAATGTAAATGGATTAAATTCCCCAATCAAAAGACATAGCGTTGCTAAATGGATACAACATTAAAATCAAACTCTGTCATCTAAAAGAAACTCACTTTACCTATGAGGACACATATAGACTGAAAGTGAAAAGTTGGAAAAGTATATCCTATGCAAATGGTAACCAAAAGAGAACAGGGGTGGTCATACTTACATCAGCCAAAATAGATTTAAAGTCAAAATTGTCACAGGAAGCAAGGAAGGGCACTATATAATAACAAAAGTATCAATTCACAAGAAGGTTATAACAATTATAAATGTAGCACCTAACAGCAAAGTACCCAAATATATAAAGCAAATGTTGACAGAATTTAAGGGAGAAATAGTAATATAGTAATAGTAAGATTATTTTAATACCCTACTTTCAATAAAGGATAAAAATAACCCAACAGGCAATGGATACAGAACCAGAGGGCTTGGACACTATAGACCTATCAGACCTAACAGACTTATACAGAACACTCCTCCCAACAACAGCATTCTTATTCTCAAGCAAACATGGAATAGTCTCCAGGATAGGTCACATGTTAGGCCACAAAACAAGTCTTAACAAATCTAAGACTGAAATTACACCAACTATTTTGTTTTCAGCCACAATAAAATGAAACTAGAAATCAATAGCAAAAGGAAAATGGGAAAATTCAGAAATATATGGAGATTAAACAACACAATCTTGAACAACCAGTAAGTCAAAGAAGATATCACAGTGAAATTAGAAATACCTGAGACAAATGAAAATGAAAATACAACATACCAAAACTTATGATATGCAACGAAAAAAGGAGTACTGAGGAAAGTTTATAGTGATAAACATCTACATTAGAAAAGAAGAAAGATTTCAAGTCAACAACTTAACTTTATACCTCAAGGGACTAGAAGAAGAAGGAGAAATTAAACCTAAGATTAGCAAAAGGAAGAAAATAGTAAAGATTAAAGCAGAAATAAAGAAAATGGAGAATGGGAAAATAATTTTAAAATTCATGAAACTATGAGTTGGTTTGTTGAACATATCAACAAAATTGACAAATATTTAGCTAGACTAAGAAAAAAATAGAGAAAAATCAAATAACAAAAATCAGAAATGAGAGGAGACATTACAACTGATGCCACAGAAATAAAAATGAGTACAGGAGACTAATGTCTGCTATTATATACCCATAAATTGGATAACCTAGAAGAAATGGATAAATTCACAGAACTTCAAAACATACCAAGACTGAATCATGAAGAAACCTAGGTATTTGACGACCTGTCGGCAGATTTGTGCCTTTTTAAAAAGACCTCGTATCCCTTTTCTGCTGGCAGCTGGAGTGGGGCTCCTGTTGTTTTTGTGCACTCTCCTTGGGTTATGCATGTTAGGAGGAGGTCATCCACATACTGTACCAGAGTACAGTTGAGCTTCTCCTGCGGGAACGACTCTAGATTTGTTGCCAGTGCCTCCCCAAAGATCGCTGGGGAGTTCTTGAAGCCTTGCAGCAGCGTGGTCTGGATGAACTGCCTTTTTCTTCCAGAGCCTGTGTCTTCCCATTCAAAAGCAAAGAGAGGCTGGCTTAGAATATACATTTTTGATAAGAAAGATTAAACAGAGAGAGGTTGTGTGGAGGATTTTTGTCATAAAACAAAATAATCTAAGCATGTTGTTCATGGTCTATATAGGTTGTGATGACATTCACAAAAAAAAAATTATAAAAAATTCTATGTATGGGTAACATGGCCATAAATAATTTTAAAAGTTGGGTTAAAATAATAAGGTTTTCTTAAAATATTGATTTACTCTTAAACTACAGTCGCCAAAAGGGCCACAACCCACATCATGGCCCTCCAAAGATACTATCCACTAAACAGTTTGGGTGATGCCCCCTAATGTGGTGGCGACAGCCACAGCGCATTTAGGGGCATCAACAGGGGGGAATGTGAGGGAGAAGTTTTCCACTTCCCTCCTAATAACAGCACAACTGAAAAATAGCATAGTTAAGCAACTATAGAGCACATTTGACTAAATCCCAATATGATGCAAACTTTGTAACCTCCATCTTAAGCAAGCTTCATAACTGTCCGCTTCTGGAACTACCAGCTTCCTCTTGACAAGCCTATAAAAACCATCATATGTGAACCCCATTTTGCTCAGAATTTGGAGGCGAAACCCCTCTGAGTCTGCGTGTAATAAAAGCTGGTTTTGCAACATTCTCATGTGACTCTCTCGGTTTGTTTCCCAATCCTGTTTGCTGTAACATGACTACCATTTTTTGTGCGTGAACCAGGATGGACTAGAAAAAAAATAGCAATTATTCAAATTGAGCCACATGTGGACAGATAAGTATTATTTGGGAATACTTTCTTCTTTAATACTAAATATATTTAATAATTTAATAATATTTAGTAATATTTAAATATTAATAATATTTAATAATAAATATATATGTGTTGGGTTAACATATACATATAACATATAAATATATATGCTATGGGTTGTGGTGGTGCTGTGAGTCCCCACCCAGGCCCCAGTGACTAGGCTGTTGCACTCATTTCCCAGTTTCTTTGAGTGTTGGCTGTGAGCCTATAACCTTTCCAGGCTTCCTTCTCTGCCCCATCCTGCCTCCTTCACTCCTATACAGGTTCTTCCTGAGAACCATCTATCAACACATCATCTGTACAAAAATCTGTCTCAGTTTCTATTCCTACGAACCCAATCTAAAATAGTTGTTATTTTAAAAGTAAGAAAAATAAACCCACTGAATAGCCTATGTAATTTAATCCATCAATATAAATATATTGTTTTTAAATTACACTACTTTATGTTTATAGGAGTTTTCTCTTTTTGCACAGTCTCTAGGAAAGGTCCAAAATCTTACACAGAAATCATGAACGAGTAAAACAGTATACTGTTTTTTTGAACTGAGACTCAAGAAAACAGGTGTACCAGCCATCTGCTGGTGTGTTGGGGGTGTTCTTCCCCCAAATGTGTCGGTCCACACATCAATTCACATAAGACTCAAAAGCTCCAATGCATTGAGGGAAATGCAGCCTTGTTTCTCTCTTTAAACCAAGACAGGTAAATGCAGTCAAATGGCACGGCTGCTTCAGAAAATGTCACTTTGGTGCCAGCTGTGCTTTTTCATTGCATAGTACTCTCACTTTACCTCTGGACAGGAAATGAACGGACAGTCAACACAGATACCCAAACCCTCAAAGTCACCAGAGCCACCGTCACAGCCAGCCAGCCAGCAGCTACTGGGCTCCTACTGGGTGCCTGGCTCTGTCACCTCACACCACTCATTGTTTGACAAATGCCAAGCCTTCTGCAATGACGCATCTCTCCTGGGCTTCATAGGACAATGTCCAGACAAGAGAAATAAACCACAGGCTCTGAACAAGAAGAACAAATGGAAGGTCTTGTACCCATCAAAAACAGACCCTGGGAAACATAAACAAGGGAAAGCTGCACACGTTAGCTAAACAATCATGATATTTCACACAGAGTCATTTGTTTATGGAGAATTCATTTCTGAAAGGCATTTCAAACTGTTTGTTTGTTTGTACCAATATTACAGGCAGAAATCGCCTGGGTTTGCTGAAGGTTTTAAAAGGAAAGGGAGTGGAAAGAGCAAGAGAAAAGGGAAGAGGCTATAGCTAAACCAAAAATAGAACAGAACTATTAGAAACTCAAAAAATAACCACCAAGTAACCAAACAGCAATTAGCTGGATATTCCATACAGAACAAGAGCTCCTCATTCTCCCTCAGTATCCCTTGCTAATTAGAAACCAATTATCAGGATTTGTTAAATAAATTATTGTTCATCCAGACATTTTATATATATATATATATATATATATGTGTGTGTGTGTGTGTGTGTGTGTGTGTTATATCTCTCCAATATATAATGTTTAATGAAAAAATAAAATTGAAAAAGGAGGGTGAAAAATAATATGCAAAACATTTATGGCAAAGCAACAAGAATCACTTTATATATGTGCATATATAAGTATATGTGTATGTCTGTGTGAGCAATATAATATGATATAAATATATACATATAAACATATAATATATGTAGAGAGATTAGCAAAAGGATGTTGGAGGGAGACCCTTTTCACTGTTGGCCTTTTTCCTATAATTTTTTTCCCATATGCATCTATAACCTATTCAGAAACATTTAAAAAGACTGCAACTCACAGATCAAAACAGCTAGTAACATGCCAAACAATATGGTTTTTGTTGTGGAGGGTGGGTAATTAAATACTGCTATTCATATTTGCCAATCTAAAGTCTTACTACGTATATGTGTTATTTCTTGGAATTTCTATAGGTGCCTAGAAAATATTTTGATGATCATGGCCTCCCAGGATATGACAATGGGCTCATAACTATAACTGCTTCAGGTTCTAGCACAGTGTATTTGACACATCTGTATTTCCTGATTTTAAATTTGAATCCTTAGGGAGAATGTTTGCAGAGTAAGAGCCCAGACTATCCCACCCTAGGTAAAACTCCCAAGGCTGCCTTGGAGAGAGATGGTCTGGAACAATGGGTCAAAGTCACTCCTGATCCACATAAGGAAAAGACTAAGTACCTTTGAATAAATAGGGTATTTATCT
Source organism: Mirza zaza (assembly GCA_008750895.1). Lineage (NCBI taxonomy): Eukaryota > Metazoa > Chordata > Mammalia > Primates > Cheirogaleidae > Mirza > Mirza zaza. The sequence goes on from VSMD01029241.1 coordinate 101,382, forward strand.
CCTTGTAAGAAAGAGGGATTCTGAGGTGGGTGGAGGCTTTGAAGTCTGGACTGATTCTTTATTAATCCTGAACAGTATTAAGGAGTGGCATTCTTAATCTTCTTGAAAACATTAGAAATGAAAACTTGAATCTCTAAAATGTTTACTTGAGAGCAGAGTGTAGCATCTGCCTGGTAATTTTCAAGGATGTAGCTGCTAAGAACTAAAAATATCTTCTGGGGGAGGGCTGTGCAGATGGGGAGTTGGGGGCGGGGAGGGGTGCACAGGGAACCCGCAAGAGCAGCCATCTGAGCATATTTCACACAATTATTAGGGAGTGTGTCGGTTGGTGGACTTTAAAAATAGAACCTCGTTTCTGAGGGGTGGGTGCCCTGCTCCAGAGCCCTGGAAGGAGCCTGCTGAGAGGGATGATTAAATGAAGGATTGTGCAGTTTTAAGGAAATGTTGGCATAAAGAAATGGCACCGATTACTGATGCTCCAGCCACCTTCTAAAAGGTTTCTGCAAATTGCTTTCCTTGGATGAAATACCAAATATCTGTTCCCAAATGTTATGAAGCAAAATAAATCACATTCCATTGACACATCCAATATGTCGTATCCGAGACCCTGAATCCAAACAAAGCAAAGCTGCTGTTACCTCAAAGCTATTACATTTCTTTCTCTCGCTTTTGTCTGCAAGATAAAAACTCGTTCCTTGTAACCAAACAAAAAATTATCTCTGCTTCCTCCCTGCATGAAATGAGAAATCAAATCAGCAACTGACACGTTTTTGGAGTTCAAAAGTAACACAGAAATCATTTACTCTGACCCCAACTTGTAGAAATGAAGATGGTGAATCCCAGAAAGGGCAAACCACTTAGCCAAAGTCATTTTGCTGGAGAGCAACACAGGCAGAACTGGAATCCAAATCTCCCAACTCTCAGCTTATCAATAAACATGCCTTTTGCTAAATAGGGGTATAATGAAGCATTCAAGCCTTTCCAAGACTTTTCATTTTCTCTAAAATAAAAGTTTTAAGAAAAAGGTAATTTATTTTCAAGCAGTAGCCAACGCATGAAAGCAGCGTTTATTGAGCTATGCAAAGAAAGAAACAGGTTTAATTTCTCAACCTACAAAACAATTTGGTGTTAAAATTACATACACTATGGTACTATTATTTGTTGCATTTCATAGATGAAAATACTGAGGCATTGTGCAACCAACAGTATTTACCCAGGTGTCAAAGTTGCTGTTGGATTGCTTTCGTCAGCAGCCACACCCACCTTCCAGCTACTGTGAGTGTTGAGTGCTAAGAACTTATGGCTGTTCTCCTAGAAATGCCTAAGAGATTGCCAATGAATAATTGATATGGAGGTACAAAAGGTCAGTTCTCTTGCCTCAACTTTGTGGTTTTGGTTACACTCCAGAGCTCCCCTTGGGATCCGGCTAGACTCCAGCTGGGACCACATCCTTGTTCAGCTTCCTCTGCCCTTCTCATTCCCCTACAGGTATGTCCTGGGAACCTGCCTTCAATCAATCAAGCACTTCTGGAGAACCTGATCTAAAACACCAAATGAGTGTGTAGGAGAAATAATAAATGCCAGATAGCAACTTACAATATCCTACATCTTTTTCATTTTGTCTTCATGCAAATGTGTAATTGAGACAGAGTGTTCTGCATGTTTCTGCCATGAGCAGATGCTTGTGTTCTCCTTGTCTGGTAATATGGAATGTTTCCCAGTTTCTCTGCTTTGTCATATGCTTTCCGACTTGTCCACTTAATTTTGCAGCACGTTTTCAGTCATCTTTACATTTTTCCTAAGAACAAATAAACAAAAAGCAGATTTTTTAAAAAGGTATGGTAACGACTGAACAAGCAAAGAAACAGACCTGAAGCTGTAAGTGTGAACTCTGAGACATTGACCTTTAATGAAGCTTGGGCTGCCCTCTTGCCTTCCATCTCCAGAGTTCTCTTTATGCATGGTAAGGAGCTTGATACCAGGGGCTGGGACCTTGATCAAACCAGCAGATTAAGAGCCCACAGAAGATATACAGAGACGGATAAAAAGCTCATTAATCACTCAGTTGAGATCTGTTGGCTATAAGCAATAGAAAATGACTCTGCCCAACTTATTTCAGTGTAATGGTTAATTTTATATGTCAACTTGACTAACTTAAGGAATACCTAGAAACCTGCTAAAGCATTATTTTGGGGTGTGTCTGCGATGGTGTTTCCAGAAGAAAATGGCATATGGTTCTGAGTGGACTAGGTGGAGAAGATTCACTTTCAATGTGGGCAGGCACCATCCATTCTGCCGAGGGCCCAGAGAGAACAAAAACAGAAAAAAAGTGAGTGAATGTGGGGATCTATTTGCTGGAGCTGGGATATACTCTTCCTCTCCTGTCCTTGAACAACAACTCTAGGCTCCCCAGCCTTTAGACTCCAAGGCTTACACCAACAGCCCTTCAGGTTCTCAGGCTTTGAGCCTCAGATTGACAGCAGCTACACCATCAGCTTCCTGGTTCTGAGGCCTTCAGTCTTGAACTTGGCCACGCGCTCAAAATCCCAGGGTCTCCAGCATGCTGATGGTCTTCCGTGAGACCTTTCAGCCTCCATAACCATGTAAGCCAATTCCCCTAATAAATTCCTTCTCATACATCTATATCTATAGCTATAGGTATGTCTATCTATATCTATGTCATCTATATCTTCTGTTCTATCTCTCTGGAGAACCCTAACAAACCCAACAAAAGGGGTATTTATTGACAAGATATGGGGAGCTCCAAGGATTGGAAGGGTAGGTGTAGAGAGAGCACAGGACAGATAATGCTGTGCAGCCTTGTTTGGGTGCTGCGGCAGAATGGTTCTTCCATTTACTGTCAAGATTCCAGGTTCAGGTAGAGAGTCCAGCTGGCCAAGCTGAGGTCACAGCACCACCACTTGACTATACTGGATCAATGAGAGTTAAGATCTAGGGAAGAGACTAACTTTGGCTGCACATGCAAATCACTCATGAGGAGATTTAAAAAACTAGGCCACACCACAGACCACATTCAATCACAATATATGGATATGGGACCAAGACGTTTGATATTTTCAAACCCCCTAACTGATCTAAGTGTACAAAGGTTAAAACACTGATCCAGAGGAAAAGGCTTCAGAGAGTATTTCTGGTTGTTTGTACGAGGATAGAGAAGATCAAGTGAAACTACCAGAACTTACACTCAGCAAATAGAATCATTAAAGCAGAAAAAGGAATTTTCCTGGTTAGAGCTGGAACCCATACTACTAAGTGAAGTATCCCAAGAATGGAAAAACAAGCACCACATATAGTTACCAGCAAACTGGTATTAACTGAGCAGCACCTAAGTGGACACATAGGTACTACAGTAATAGGGTATTGGGCAAGTGGGAAGGGGGAGGGGGGCGGGTATATACATACATAATGAGTGAGATGTGCACCATCTGGGGAATGGTCATGCTGGAGACTCAGACTTGTTGGGGGAGGGAGGGAAAGGGTATTTATTGAAACCTTAAATTCTATACCCCCATAATATGCCAAAAGAAAAAAAAGTAAAAGCACTTTTAAGGTGATTTGAGTATATTGCATTCAGTAGATTTATTCCAAGAGAAAATAGGGTCGTTGAGACACAGGTTAGTAGATGGAAGGTCAAATATGAGAACTTCTCAAGCAGACATCTACCAAGAGACAGATGTCATAAGAGATAAATAGAATGGAACCAGTGGGCTAAAATGTGAGTGATGGTGGTTGCAGAAGAACAAAAAGGAATACACAGAGGAGAGCCAACAATGAACACTAGAACAATAATTCCCAGAGCTGATAAAGAGCTGAAGTAGCAAATTTAAAATGTTGACTAAGATTCAAGCTGAGTAAAGAGAAACAGAAGACACATTCATGGCATATCATGGAAAAATTCCTGATCTCTATAGAAAAATAACATTTAATATTCTTAAGTCAGAAAATTCACTATAAAATAATATCTTATAACCAATATTAAAAGAAAGTGGTCAGCGAAACAGTATCAACTTATATCCAGCCAAGACATTATTAATCTATCACGGAAAACAAAAACTATATGAAGAAAGGAAAGAATTGGAAAAGAATATCACTTAAGCAGCCCATCTGAGAAAAGTACTGAGATAATTCCATCCCAACAACAACTGAAAAGATTCAGAAACCTGAAAAAACAAAAGTGTGAGCAATGACTATATATAATATGTATGTTGCACATATATATGTGTGCATATATATAGATATGATATATTTATATGTTCATATGTAGTTACTAAGCTTTATAGGTAAATATAAACAAGGCTCAGAATTGAATAAGAATAAGTTATATAGCAATGTGTATTATTAGAAATTAATGATAATTAAGGAATGAATAAAATTAAGGAAAAGTTAATTTTTAAAAAGTTAATAAATATTAGACTGTACCTTTCAAGCCTAGGAGAAATGGTTATCAGGAAAGTAGTGAAAACACTTCAGCATCCCTTTAAGGGGATTAAAAGAGGAAGGGAAGAGAATGCAAGTAGATTTTTAAAATCTCATTCTATTGAAATGAAACAAAGTAGAAAGAAAATATTGATTTTTTTCCTGAGGGGGAGGAAGGAATTTCTTTTTTAAAAAATAGTAGATATTGATATCTAATAATTTAGATCAAGAGAATAGAAATTAACTATCAATGACAATGAAGAATAAAGTGGACTTTCCTAAATTACCAAAGGGAGAGAGAGAATAAATAGGAAAGACAAGACAAAGGAAAAAAAGAAAAAAACAATATATTCACTAGTAAACCTGAAACAAGATGAAAGTAATACATCAGTTATATCAGTCACCACATAAAATTAGAATTAGAAAATAAAGTAAAAGAATAGGATTCTATCATGAAAACACAGAGGCAACATTTTGATAAAACAAAATGCCCCCAGATGTTATATACAAGAAACAATTGAAATATTTTTTTAAATAACATAAATATAAATGGAGTGAGCAAAAAGATGCTAGAAATAGTGAAACAAAAGGGAAAGAAAAATGGTAATATTAATATTAAAAAACTAGAATTTAGAGGAGAAAGAACCAAACAGGATCAAAATCAACTCATGCTGGATAACAGACTTAAACCTAAGGTATGAAACTATTAGAATTCTAGAGGAAAATGTTGGAAACACTCTCCTAGACATCAGCCTAGGCAAAGAGTTTATGAAGAAGTCCCCAAAGGCAATCACAGCAGCAACAAAAATAAATAAATGGGACATGATCAAACTAAAAAGCTTCTGCACAGCCGAAGAAACAAATAATAAACAAGTTGATAGATACAATACCTTATCTTTTGAATGCATTTTTTTTAAATACTCCTGGAATATTTTTAAAGGTTGGTCATGAATGTGGCCACTAAGAAGAGAAAAACCAAACAAACAAAAAATGTGTACATGGACAACTTTTATAAGCTACATTCTCTGATCATAAGCTAATAAAATTAGAAATAAATAATTAAATGATAGCAAAAAAAATCTTAATGGCTTAACTATAAAAAAGCATTCTTCTAGACAATTTTATCACAAAGGAAATTAAAACCTAGCTAGGAAGCAACAAAAAAGAATACTTCATTTGTAACAAAACCTACAGAGCACATCCAAAGCTATATTCAGAGGAAAATTTATAGCCTTAATTGCCTTCATTATTAAGAGAAAGCTGGTTAAAAAAGTAATTTTTCATCTAAAAATGGAAATATTAACCACAAAATTAAACAACAATGAAAAAAAGTAAATTTTAAAATCTTTTAAAGTGGGAAAAAATAGAAGAAAGGACAAATGATTCTAAAAACTTGCTCTTTTGAAAGAATCAATAAAATAGATAAGATGCCTTATGAATCTTTTTTTATACTACATTTATTTTATTGGATACATATCCTGGCTCTTCTTTTAAAATATTAATTATGATTCCGAAGAAGGAGAATAGTGAAAGAGCAAAAGTAGATGGAACAAGGAATGAGAGGGAGATGTAGGCAGGGATACAAAAGAGATTAAAATCATAATGAGAAAATACAACGTCCAACTCTGTGGCAACAAATGAAAATGAATATTTTTCCCTTACCAACATACCTCTAATTTACCACCTTTCATAATTTCTATCTTTATTTCACCATTTTACTCTCCTTTTTATATATCTTATTTTGACCAACCACCTTCTCTTCCATTCCCAACTCCCCTACTATTAATTGGCACATTTTCCTTCAATCAAGGGTCATTTTAGTTTTACTGGCCTATTGTGTGTCTGAGAGAAGATTTGGTTTATTCCAGCTCAAATTCAGGAAGGGTTGCTTCTCTGCTTTCACTTTTATACTTTGTTCACATCCATGGAGCATCTCACCTTGTTTAGCCCAGGCATAGTAGCTCTCTGGTCTCTTTTCTTTTCTTTTTTTTTGAGACAGAGTCTCACTTTGTTGCCCGGGCTAGAGTGAGTGCCGTGGCATCAGCTTAGCTCACAGCAACCTCAAACTCCTGGGCTCAAGCAATCCTGCTGCCTCAGCCTCTCGAGTAGCTGGGATTACAGGCATGCGCCACCATGCCCAGCTAATTTTTTCTATATATATATATTAGTTGGCCAATTAATTTCTTTCTATTTATAGTAGAGGTGGGGTCTCACTCTTGCTCAGGCTGATTTCGAACTCCTGACCTCGAGCAATCCGCCCGCCTCGGCCTCCCAGAGTGCTAGGATTACAGGCGTGAGCCACCGCGCCCGGCCTATGGTCTCTTTTAATATTTCAAAGCACTTTCAGATTCGCTATAGTACAATCTCAAAGGGGTTCTTTTTTGTATTTTTAGCAGCAATTTTTAAGATTTTTAGATTGCAAAGAAAATGTTACTATTCCAGGCAATAGTTTTATATGAAAAATAAAATGAATTGTTTTAACAAGCTAAGTGAGAGGATCGTTTTCACGAGTTTTTAATTATCAAATGCATTTGACACACGCTCACACACACACTCAGAATATAGCTAATTATATTATCTTACCAGGAAGATAGATCAGCCATGACTCACAACATCAACAGACTTTAGGATCTAATAAAAGTGTTTAGCACTTAGATTTTAGGAATTGCATAGTGGTTTATATAACTGGTAGGGACATAACTGATATGGGTGAGAGTCTAGCTCCGGGGTTCCTTTTTCCCCAAACTAGACACTCTCTTACATAGATCACTCTTAGCAAGTTAAAAATAGTCTCAATTTCCAGACAGGAAAAAAAATCTAATATAGTCAATACTAAATATTCACTCTCTGTATCAGCAAGCATTTGATATATAGCAAACCACCTTTGAAATATTAGCAGTAGTTTATACTAACAACAAATTAGTTAGTTCACAATTCTGTGGATTGGCATTTTAGTCTGGGTTTACCTGGGTTAGGTGGTTCTGTGGCACTCTTCCGGCATCTGAAGGTCGGCTCTCACGTGTCTTGGGGTCTGGTTGAGGCACCTGGGCTGATGGTTCAGCTTTGGTTCATGTGGTCTCAAATCCCCCAGCAGGCTAACTCATTCTCCTCCATGTGGCAGCTGGGCAGAGTTCTGTGAAAGAGTCAAAGTATATGTATGAAGTTCCATGAGGCACAGGCTTCAAATTTGTGAGATGGCATTTCCACCAAATCTATTGGCTAAAGGAAGTCACAAGGTCTTCCCATATGCAAAGGGTGCAGAAATAGACTCTAATTCTCCATAGGAGAAGCTGTACAGGCACATTGCAATGGTGTGGGTACCAGGAGGAGGAGGATCATGGTGACTTAGCAACCCCAATAACTTATATCCTGTTTCCTTCCTATGGATGCACAGGAAACATCCTCTTGTGTCCATTGCATGCTATCACATAGCCCAGTTCCATTCAATTGCTCTCTTTCTTGCTTCTCCAGGTAGGAGCTAGGCATCAGTCTCTGTGCTACCCACTTTTAAACTCCGCAGGCACATGCCATGTTTTCCAAATAGAGCTCCATAATCTTCTCACTTAATTTCCCCCTTACCTTCCCTATGTGGTCCAGGAAACACATGCTTTCCAGAAATTCTTTCCAAATAAATCCTCACTATCAACCTTTCTTAGCTTCTTTAATCTCCTTGCCTTCAATTCTGGATGATGCTAAGAGTTGAAAAACTGTTTTTCTTAGTTTGGATTCCCCTAGAAGTATAGACCTTCAGAAGAAAGCATAGACTCCTAGAGGGGATGTGAGTGCAAGATTAGTTAGGGAGGTGATCCCATATAGATTGGAGAGAGCGGGAAGAGAGACAGAGAGGAAAGGGAAGCCAAAACAGGGTGTGTTTTTTAATCTAGTTACCACTGGGGGCAAAAATTCTGGGAGTCAGCATATAACACAGACCTCAGAGTTGACCCACTGAAAACTGAGGGAGCTGGGGCATTTATACACCAATCTGTCTATGCATAAATACACCATTTATACAATTGATCTAGCATTAACTGAGAGCTCTTCTGGGTGAGGGATGGTTAATTCTCTGGCACTTCCAGCCTACTATGAAGACATTCAGGCAGAGCACCCATAGGTGCAGGCATCAGGCAAGAGAGGCAGTGCTGGTAGTTGGGAAGTAAGACTGTTTACACTAAAGTGGTGGAGTGAGAGAGGTAGTGACAGCTTCCTGACTGCTCCTGGTCCTATATTGATTGTGTAGCAATGCCATTAAGCTCCAAGACAACAGGAAACATTGAGTTTAGCATTCTATTATAGATCCAATATTCTCAAAATGCCGTGCTCTTAATCTCATCCTCTCTCAAAAATGTGTTTTATCCTTTTATCCAGTCCCTATTGTTGTTTTTTTTACCAGTTATATAATACACATTTGCATTCCTCTTTTTCAGACAGCCTTTAATCCTAATGTTGAGATTTATTTTTCTCCCTTTTCCTTTACCTATGTTGTCTATTACCGTAAATTCTCTCCTGCCAATATCTTCTTTTCTGATATATGTCTTTTCATCTACTACAAGGTCTAGCCCATAGTCGAGGGTCAACAGTTATTTCTGGAATAAATGAATTAATAGTGAGATTCATTATTCTTTGCAATCAGGCATCTAGGATATTTTCCATGACAATACCCAATATAAACTATTGTATTTCCTCTTTTTGGCTCCCTTGAGAGGTGCAGGCTCTCATTACCTGAAAGTTTGTACTAGTTTTAAACAGTGCTTTATCATGGAAGAAATTCAACCTGACACCTCCCATTTGTCATAGTCATTCTATTTCCTACAACTTCTAAAAATTTTTTCTGAAGGTCTAGGCCTATCACTTTCCATTTGGTAAGCACAGATTACCATGAATTGTTTGCATTATCTAGGAATAAAGAACCACATTTCTCTCTCCCTCCTCCTTCCCCGTGTGTCTCTCCCTGACTCACTTCTATCTCTCAGCACACACACAAGCACAACAAATGAATTATGATTTTTCATGTTGTTTTCTCCGTCCAGAATTTTATTCCTTTCTCATTGCTCTCATCATTGCTTATACACCTCAATTGATTTTAGTAAACTTTCTATTGAGGTAGAACAAACACAAATAGAAAAGAATATAAATCAAACGGACACACATAGCTCAGTGAATTGGCACAAGTGAACACGTGTGTGTGGCCAATGAGCCTTCCCCAGCCCTGTGAAAGCCACTGGTGCACCTCCAGCCTCTTTCCACTGAGGGCAATTCATTCTTCCAAGAGGACCTGCAACAACCCCACTAAGGCTCCTTCTGCCCCGTAGTCCACATCCAGGGTATGGAAATCCCCAGGGCAACCCCTGGCCTGAGGAAGGCCAATCTGGGCTTATTCTTCTTGTCACAGTGTTATTTTTGTTTTCAGTTTTGAGTGCTACCAGCTTACCAGCTTACTTTCTAGCTATCATCTGTTGTTAGATCTATTACTATATGAATTCCCTTATTCTCTGTAATTTCCTTGAGTATGTAGAGTGGAATCCACTTGAAGGGATCCTCTGTTTTGCGGACTAAGTTTCCCATAAGCAGTTCCCACCTGTCCTTTGCATAGGACACGCCTTTTACCCATTCAGGAGTCAAGTGCCATGATGCCCTTGTCTGCTTCATACTGTGTCCCCAGTGCCTAGGACGGTGCTTGGCACATTCCCTGTTTTCAAGCATTTGCTCAATTAACATGGAATGCATCTCTGCCTGGTTTTCATGTTTGAGATTTTGAGTTTCTTCCTAATCTTTAAATGAATGCAACTCTATTCCAACATTTAGCTTATTGATAAAAATCCAGATAGGTTTATGGGTGTGTAGAAGTGTATAGTGGCTGATTAGGTAAAATACATAGCGAATTGGGCCAGCAGTAGTGTTAAATTAATAATGCTGTCTTAGAATAGTTTCCAAATGCTTTTCTGCAATGTAGCCCAAAGAATTGCCTATCAGTCTTACATGCTTACCCCTCCCCATACATCATTCTGTAGCGTGGACACGTATGAACAGCTGCCATGCTGTTGGCCACTTCCTTTCATAAATCCATGCTGCCTTGGCTCTAGGCCAGTTTTCTAGAGCAGGGAAGCAGGCCATAAAAAGAAAGAAGTCTAAAGATGGAGTATTCAAACCGTCTTTACACTAGCCTTCTGCCCCACTGCTGTGCCAAGCCAGATGGCACATGTCAGGGATCTACCCTGTTCCCCCTTTCTGCTCCCACCAGATCCCATGTCTCTATCATGCCCATAGGACACTCTACTATGTTTGCAGAGAACACTACATCCTTCTCTAAATTAGAGTGGTTCTGTAGTTATTTTTGGCATCTTCCCTCGAATTAGTCCAAATTTATCCATATTTAGTTAATATTCATTATTGTCTGTGGCCACAGGCTTCAGCAATCTCCAGTGTGTCTAGCTGGGGGGTATTTCAATTTTCTATCCTATCTTCCTCACCCTCAGTAGATTTCAGAGGTCAGTGTTTGCAGATTTCAGGGAGAAAAAAGGAAAGACGTCTTTGCCCTACCATCTTTTCCTGGAATTCTTATTCTATATTTTTAAATGCCTTTCTAATTACTCAGATGCTCTGACCCTAATGCTCTCCCATCACAGCTCAGTGCTATTTCTAAAGTCTAGAAGAGATGCCAGAAAATAATTCTGCTGGATTTTGGAAGTGCTATTTCTCATATCCCCTCCCAGAGCCAACTTGTCCATGGATGTTTCTATGCTCTGAGAAAAATTCTTTGTCCGATGAGTACCAAATATATAAACAAGCCCAATGTGGCATGCATGTAAGCCACCCCCTGCCATACACTCAGTGCATGGTCGTGGCACCGTGTGGGCACACATTCACTATCATCCCCCTGCCTCCACGCTTACACAGCTGGATGTTCGCTGCTGCCTCCTGGATACTTTAATCATTTTAACCAAAGTTTTCAAGTCTATGGGCTGTTTGTCAAACTGAGTTCCACAGAGCTCTGAAGTCCCACAAAGGTGTTTTATGGGAAGCTAGGGCCCCTCAAGGGGAAATTTAAGCACATGAGCCTTCAGACTCTTCACCATCAGGCCAACCAATGTAATTCTGTTTTATGTGTCTTATATTAAAATGTGTGATTCCTTATACAATTCTGATAGGAAAGAAAGTTCTACTGAAATGAAGTTTATAAACCTCTGCCACCCAGAGGATGCTGATGCTTCAGTCTTCCACACCACAAAATTCTTAACATGGGAATCTATACTTCTATCAAATACTCTATAATCAGTAATGGATGGGATATTTAAATCGAGTAATTTTCCTTCATTTCCCTTCTGAACCTTCCATCAATGTACCAGCCAAATTAGCGGTCTTCTCCGCTCTCTTCTCCCTGGCCCTAGAATTTGGGTGACAGGGTTGTAAACCCTTTCTTTTGGGCAAGTAACTGGATAAAAGGGGATTGGGAATGTGAAGGGCATATTTGCCAGCCATAGTCTTAAATGCTGGATGGGACCTCCACTCTCTGCACACTTTAGCAGCAATTGGCCAGAATCATAATTAAAATCAGCTTTGTTCCCACTTTAGCATGAGACTGAAATGTGACAGTCAATAGTCAGCAATCCTGAGACTATTCAGGCTGGTGGGGAAGATATCTTTGCAGATAGCTTCCAGAGTCTCTCAAACGCCATCACAGAACCAACAACTTAAGCATCTAAATGTCCAACCTCCTACCCTCCTGCTTCAATTTACTCCATAGAACCTGTGGCATTTTTTTTTCACCCTCTCACATACACTACACTAAGCATTATTGAACATCATCCTTTACTCTCCTTCTAAATGCAAATATCAGCAACACTTATAGGCTGTAAATGAAGTATTACAACGTTCTTTGAAAAATAAAAGTGCTCCAAATCCTATAATTAAACAATAATTAACTGGCTTAAAATAGTTTGATGGTGTTTTTAAAAAAGACAAAAAAAAACTTCAGGTATTTATTAGCCAGAATGTAATAAATCTTTTTTTAAATTGGGGATGGGTAGGTATGTGTGCATGTGTGTATTTATCATGGCTATTAAACTTAATTTGGTGCTCACTGAACCGTAAAATAAACGAAGAATCACTCTGCACTGTTTATGTCAGCCAAATGCTGGGAGGCTAAAAACCACCTGAGAGCTATTTGAACAGGTGCACGTGGGGATTTCGTGCCAAGGGAACGGAGATGCCAGCAACAAAATTCTGTTTCTTTCCTCCAGTTCTAGCTAGAGGGACTTTGCTGATCCTTAACTTCAGCTCAGAAGCAACTGTGTGTTTCATAGGGTTGTTCTGGTGAGATGGTTAAGTAAGAAGCCCAATTCACATAGGCTGACACACACCCACATACTCACCCACAGAGGCATCTAAGCACAAACCAGGTACCACCTCGCAAGACCGCAGTCCTGCTCCCCTATTTTTAGTTGCAGAAGAGAAGGCTACAAGAAAAAAAATAGGAACATGGTTTCCTATGATCCACCTCAAATAGAGGAGCAAATTGTTAGCCACAGTGGAAGGGCATCCATAAATAAAGCTCTTATGAGAAGTCCGTGGCTTCCTTAAGTGTACACACACGCAAATAGAAAACATATTTTTGTGTTTTATATTTTTGTGTACATACAAAAATATTTCAAAATGCATGTATATGTTTATTTACAGCAAGAAATGGAGTATATTTCTGTTTTTTTAAATCCTGCCCAGTGATGTCAAGTTGTAAAAGAGTAGGCAGAAGCTTTGGATCTCAGTTTAGGCCAGAAGAATGGGCATGTGTCTCAGTTATCCTGGGGGAAACTGAAGGCCCAGGGCTTGGCTGCCTTAAGGAACTTCCCCCACCTAAGTTAGAAGGCTCCAAGTAGAACCAAAATTAATGGTCTTATTAAAGTCACTGAAAGTGTTATCTGTGTTGCATGGCTTGAAGGCTACCTATTCCCAAATATTCAAATCACCATTGCTTTATTTCTCTGGGTTAATCTCTTTAAATAGGTGTGCTTATCCCCTAAAATCCCCTTTTAAAATGCAAATGCCCATAGAAAAAAACATAATACATCATGGCACACATTAATTTTACAGACCCACTTTCTCCCTCCCAGAGATCAAACAGAAGCATAGAATCAAAGGGAGAAGGTGTTGAGAGAGAAAGGAGATAGGATACCGGGTAGCTAACAACTGTAGCTCAGCTTCCGTTTTGTGTGAGTCTGCCGGGGGCTATCTAAGCTAGTTTTTTGTTCCTCAACAACAAGTGTTCAGGATTAAAGTTCATCAATAATCACTGAAGTTATTAGTTTGCAAACCATCCAGCAAAAGGACTGACAGATGAATGACAAAGTCTAATTTCTCACTAAGTGTGTTGAATTCGCATGCTGTATGCTTCTCTACTTTTCTACTTCTTCCCACTTCCACCTGCACCACCCTTGTCTAAGTCATTGTCACTCTATGCACCTCTCGTGGAGGCTTCCCTACATTTATTTTCTCCCCAACACCAATACATTTTCACAATGTAGCCAGGGTGATTTTTTTCCAAGATGTAACTCTGACCAGGTTAGCTCCCTACTTAAAACTCTTTGGTGCTTGGCATTGTCCATAGAATAGCTGAGACTCCTAAATGGCCCAGGGGCCCTGCAGGCCAGGACTCTGCCAGCCTCCTCCAGCCTCCCCTAGCTGTGTATGTCTCCCTGTTGCACCTGCTCACCGCAAACTCTCCTTCACAAGCTCTTTGCACTCCTCTCTCCCCTTTCTTCATCTAACCATACTGGAGATCTGAGTCTCATTCCCTTAGAGAATATGTCCTGGTTTCTCTAATTGTTATAGATCCAAATGAACTATAAATAATAGGCTTTCTTTGATACCACATTCCTCTCCTTAAGGATAAGCACCACAGTCAAAATAGCCCACTGGTTTTATATGTCATTTAGTTAAGGTTCATATCTCCAACACTATTGTGAGTGTCAAATGAGCAGAAAGTAAGTCTGTTTTGTTTGGGCACATAATGAGCCTACATTTTCCAGCCCCATTTTAGCTAAGTGTGACCATATGTCAGAGTTATAACCATGGAATGTGGGCAAAAGTGATGTGGACCATTTCAAGAATCCACCCATATAGAATTCTCATCCACAATTCTCTGTACTCTTCTTCCTAAAATTGGATATAAAAAAGGATAAAGATCTTGAAAGCCAAGAAAGTACCACAAGAAAGAAGGAGCATTGAGTCACAAACAGGAGGACGTTTACCCAGCTTAGAACATCCACACTGGACTGCTTATTCTGGTAAGCCACAAAAATATGGACATTTTTCGTAGTGGCTGCCATTGCTCTAATAAAATCCAATTCTATTCCTCATGCCTGGAGTAGTATCTAATACATAGAGGATATTCAACAAATATCTTGGTTTAATTTAATTTCATGAATATGTTAGGTCTTAGTATATAGGAAACTCTTTGGAATTGGGAGAGGGAAAAAGATGTCCACTTTTGAGCTGAAATTTTGGGAACAATATCACTTTTCAAAGGTCATCTGAAGAAGGAAGGGAGGTGCCCAGATACCAAGGATAAACTGAGATTTCACATAGCAGAAAATGTTTCATTCTTCATTTTCTTTGTGTATTTGATCAAAGTAGTTACATGTGCACTCAAATTTAATGACAATCAACCAAGTTTAAAATACCAGTCTTAGTTTCTGGGATTTCTATCAGAGCCCAGTGATAAACTTCTATGAGATGCATCAATGAAGAATGAAAGCATAATCTGCCAAGCTGAGCAGAACTGGGTGACTTGGTCTATCCCAAATATGGGCTATGCTGTGCCACCCTGAACAAGACCTATAACCACTCCAAGCTTCAGTTCGTCTTCTGTGCAATGAGAATAATAAAAAGAGTACTTGATGTAATGTATATAAAGCACTTGCCAGAGCTGGGACATTTTGGGAAGTCAAACTATGGTGTCAATGATAATGATGATGGTGCCAATAAACAACAGCAGCATTTCTGGAAGCCACTGTGAAAATAAATGGGCATTAATGTCTCGGGCTAGAGAACTGATGAGCCAAACGGTACGATTTGGTGGGTTTGTCTGAACTATTCATTATAGAGAAGTCACCAGGCCGAGATCACCTTTGAAGAGTGCTTTTCCATGTTTACTACATATTTTTTTAAATATTCAAGTATAAAGAAGAAAACAAAATTTGCACCCGCAATAGAAAACTGATGTTATTTTTGTGCATCTATGTCAAGACTTTGCACATCTACTTAGAAATACTTATAAAATGTAAACATGTATGTATATGGGTAATTACAGTTTAAGTCTTAAGAACCTGGCTCTGATGCCAGATTGCTTGTATTAACATCCTGGCCTCACAATCACTCTCTGTAAGCAATTTACTGCAACTTTCTAAGTCTTAGTATTTTTCCCCCCGGCAAATTGTAGCAAATAATGGTAGCAAGGTTGCTAGGCTAATTAAATAATGAATACATGTAATGTGACTAGAACAGAATGATAACTATAATAATTATTTTCTGATGATTTTTGTGTGTGTCTCTTTCTGTAAAGGAAATAAATGCAAAAAGGATAACAAAAGACAACACAGCAGCATTTTATTTTGAACAAGGACTTTGATTTTATATTCGAGTATATAACTTTAACGAGCCAATCTAAACTTACAGAAAATCACTTGAGCCTTTCAGAGTTTCAATTTTGAAGTCTATTCTAGATTTTTTAATTCTACTTCACTAATTTGGCCTCTATATTCCTGAAACCAGTTCCACATCCTTTTTATTTGGGTGGGGGGAGGTGTTTATTTTGACTATTTGTATATTTATTATTCAGTTTTCCAAAATAGTTTTGGAATTAATATCTTTTCATTCTTACAAATAAATTTTCAGATTTTTAAATCACCTTCTAACCTGATTTGATATTATTTTGCATTAACTTTTAGAAGTGTTTGGGGAGCAGTTAAAAAATTTATGTAAAACCTGATATGTGTTTCCATTTATTCAGTTCTCCTTTATTGTATGTTTAGGTTAAGTATTTTTCATTTTAAAAATGAAGCTTATATATTTCTTGTTGAAGTCTGGGTTGTTTTCACTTTTATTGATATTATGAATGAGGTTTCTTTTTTTTCCATTTCCTAACTAGTTATTTTTGCTATAGAAGAAAGCAGTGGATTTTAGCCAACTGATTTTGTACCCAAAGAAATTACTGAGCTCTTTGATAAGTTTAATTGATTTGTTCATCAACATTCTTGGATTTATGAGATGAATAATCAAATCATCTGCAATTATTTAATAATAATAAAAATTAGATTTCTCATTCACCAATGATTCATCTGTGGTTTATGTTTGCTATCTAATTGCACTGATTAGAATGTCTTTTTACAAAGGTAATTTACAAAGGTAAATTATGGCAGCAAAAAGAGGAACTCATATTATTTGTCATTTTCCTAATTGTACAGGGGGTGCCCTGGTGTTTTACCATTAAGATAAATGAATGCCAACATTGTTGCTCTGATACAAATTTGTAAAGCTGTTTTAGAGGAGTATCCTTTTAATCTTACCCTATAGAGTTTATTTTTTTAATTGAGGTATAATGATGACATTTATCAAACGAATGCTGCTAAATATTGAAATAACCACATAGTTAGTTTTGTCTTCTTTGTACTACTCAACAGATGGATCATATTAATCAGTTACTTAATATTGAAAAATTTTCACATTCCTAGAATGAACCCTACTTACTCAATTCATATTATCATTATGACCTTTTCCTAGATTTGAAACATTAGCATTCCAAGTAGAGATTTTGTACCCTGACTTTTAAGTGTGGGTAAGTGCTACTTAAGTACTACTGTAATATTAGTGTGTGTGTGTGTGTATTGTATGTTTAATAATGTTTTAGAATCAAGGATGTATTCAATTCATAAACTGTAGGGGACTATTGCCTTACTTTTTCTATGAAAGTTTCAGCATGCATACTGTATTGTTGTACCAAATTTATTCTATGCATTAGTCTATTCAGTAATTTAACCTCTCTTGAGAACATCTGGTCATTTATAATTGCTTAGATGATCATATTTGTCATTGAGATTATCCAGTATATTAGCAAAACCTTATTTATCTTTATAATTTATTAATAAAACAGTACTTATCATTCTATAATTCTATAATTTTAAAATATTCTCTATTACCTTTTCAAGTAAATCAGGTATCATTATAAATCTTGATTAAATTTTCCACACCAAAAATGTCAATTGTTGCTCAAGAACAAGCAAACGGATATATTCTTTAATTTTATCTGTTTATCCCTTTTTAAATTTCTGTTTTTATCTTTATTATTTCATTTTCCTACTTTCTTTCAAATTTTTTTTGTTTCTTAAGTGATGCCTTCTTGATTGAGTTTTATTTTAATATACATAATCAATGAAACTATGAATTTGTCTTTGAGTATAACTTTGGTTAGACCACAATAATTTCAGTGGGCAGTCGTCTCAAATCCATTTTCTAAAGAGTTATTTAATTTTTATTTTTTCTGATTTGAAATATTTTATTGATTTTGGTGTTTATATGCCTACCTTTTGTTAGTAATTTCTAGTTTTATTTCAATTTGGTAAAAGAATATGTTCTTCAAAATTTCTACTTTTTGAAATGTTTGAAATGTATTGTGATTTTTTTATCAAACTACTTTCCTATGACTAATTTGATATATGTTTTTAAAGAATATATAGTCTCAGCTTTAGAGAAAAGAAGATCATTAACTATTAATTAAATTATATAAATAAATGCATTCTAATCCTCTGTATTCAGATTTACTTTTTGTCTAATTGATCTGAGAAAAACTGACTGGTAAATAAAACTCATTCACTATTTTTTAGTTATTTTCTTATAGTTTTAATAGTTTTGCTTCATATTTCTAATCTATAATATTAGACCATTATATTGTTTGGGGGAGCAATGTCTTTTATCAATGACTAGCTATGATTTTATCAGACTCCCTTAATCTTAAGAAACACTTTTCACTTTGAATTTTTCTTTTGTATTAGTATTGTTTCCTTTCCTTGCTGTTGTTAATTTATATTTTCCTAATATATTTCTCTATATTTTTATTTTTAGTTAGTCTTTAAAGCACTTTTTTTCACAAAGCGGATCTCCTGTAAACAAGATGCAATTAGTATACCAAGCTCTTAAAGAGAAGAGTCTTGCCAGTCCAGAGTAACTAAACCAATATGAGAAGGACCCCTTGGTGACTCAAGCTAGGAAGTATATTTATCAAAGATTAAATGATGAATATATCTTATAAACCTGGAAACAAAGCAACATTTCATTTTCCCTTCTGAAATTATGTATTTTATTATGGTATTTTATACCCTGAATATTTTTAATCTGTCTTCTTATCTTTTCCTCAACTAATAACATTGAGATGATCTGGTTAGCTCTGGTTTGAGTGGTGCTGGGCTGGCAGGGGCAGCGAATTTTAAGCTCTCCCTTCTGTCCCTTTGGCAGCCTAAGGTCTCTGAGCTGTCATCTGTTTCTGAGGAAGGCCAGGTCCTCTCTTCCTCCCCAACTGGGCCAAAAGGAAAATGATGTTATCTGACCTAGCCAGAATCTAGACCAGCAGAATTTCTTCTTGTCACTGCCTTTCTTCCTTAGAAGAAAAGATTGTTATCTGAGCCTGGGAGGAAAGGTTGGAAGAAATAATATCAAATGGCCTTAGAAAGTATAATAGCACATCCTAATCTTACTGGAAGTTTGATCTTGGATGAATTACTTAACTTCGTGTCATATTATTTTCATATGGTAAATGCAGATAGTAAGGTCTACTTGGTAGAATTGTTGGAGGCTTAAGTATGAAAATCTCTCAGATTAATGACAGATTAGCATTTCATGAGCCATAAATAGGT
Source organism: Mirza zaza (assembly GCA_008750895.1). Classification (NCBI taxonomy): domain Eukaryota; kingdom Metazoa; phylum Chordata; class Mammalia; order Primates; family Cheirogaleidae; genus Mirza; species Mirza zaza. The sequence continues at coordinate 120,716 of VSMD01029241.1, forward strand.
ATTATTGATCATTCTTTATCTAATCAGCTTATGTTTTGTTCATCCTATAGTCTAATGGTTTCTTACTTTGATTGTAGAAAAACTTTCTTCCATGCTTTTCCTTTCTTTCTTTCTTTGGTGTTTCTGTTTCTTTGTTTTTAAATTAATCATTCCTTAGTTTAGAGAAAAGAGCTAAGAATTTAGAAAGTCAGAAATAATTGAAAAAAGAAGTATCTATTTCAACTACCCCCTATACACATACACAAACACACATACACACTCAACATAACCAAAATAGCATTTCATTGGCTTAGGGTCAGTGCAAACCTTAGTTCACGTCTCAGCTTAACCATTTTTATATCTATACAACCATTAGTTTTTTTTCTATCCTATGAAAAATGCAAACGAGTCCATAATCCCAGCTCTGGAATTATAGTCCCATAAGTTAATTCCTCTAAGCTTGAGCTTCCTCATCTGAAAACTTAGGAGTATTAGTGATACCTATTTCATAGAGTCAATGTGAGAATTAAGTAGAGCATTAAGTAGGAAACTGGCAGTCCTCCAAGAAAGGTTCAATAAATGATGGTTGTTTAAGAAAAAAAAGAGCAAAAGTAATAATTATATTTTTATAAAACTTTAATGAAGCTTAAGTGAGCTAATATATGTAAGAGGCTTCACACAGAGTCGAAAATCTGCAACGTTTAATTTCCGCTTTCCCTGCCTTTCCTTTTGCCTACTGAAAGAGAAAACCATTGAAATGGGTTGATGGGAACAGTCACTGTGGACAAGTCACTGGGGACAGTCACTTCAGTATTTTCTGAAGCAGAGTAGACTAGGTCATTTATTTTATCCAGTGCTAGCAATAATGTCTAGCATAAAAAGCCTCACTCAAAAATAGAAGAGCTAACTGACTCCACAGAAGACTTGGCATGTGAAACCCTGCTGATCTCAACCCAGACAACATTTCTCCCCTCTCAGTGGTAGAGGCCTAGAATCCAGCAGTCTCTTCTTTACTTTTGCCTTTGATACCCCTTAAGCCATTATTGCTCCTACAAGAAATAATTCTGAATAAGTAATCATACCTTCCCAGAGCAAGGGCGGGCTTGGAAGAGATTCATAAGCAGATTTTTTAGAACTACTGTGTAGGGATTCGCAAGAGAAAAGGAGGAGAAGAGAAAGAAATGCTGGTGGCTCCTGAAGTCCAAAGAGAAATGGGAGTGTAAAGTTTTTCCAGCAGAGTAAGAAACAGACAGAGAGAGAGAGAGAGAGAGAGAGTGGGGCCAAACAACGTGGCTTTATTGAGTGCTTCCGGGTCCCAAGAGAGGGGGGGCCGAGAAGTCCTGTCAGTTTGAAAGGGGGGAAGGCTTTTATACCATTTTAAGTGGGCTGAGGACTTTTGGCGGGAAGAGCTGGGGTGACTTTTTGTGGTCATTGAGAAATAGGAGGGGCTTGGGGGTATTTGCGGAATCCAGGAACCAAAAACTTTCTTATCTGGGGTAGACATCCAGGTGTTGTTTGTTTTCAGTGGGGCCTGGCAGTTGTCCTTGGCAGATCTGGTCTCCTGAGCCTTTTCTTTTTTTGATCTAGGGAGGAGAGGGGGGCCCTGCCATCAGCCTTACAGGGAGTAGGAGCTACAAAAAGGGAAAGAAAATATATTGAAGGCGAAAGAAAATGTTGCCTATCACATAAATTTGCCCAGATTTGATCCTTTGTCCCAATGCATACAGAACCTCTACTATGCGTTTGAGATGTCTGAGTGGGTTTCAGCCCAAAGAGAGAAGCACACACTTTGGTACTGATCTTCTCACTGCTACTTCAGCCTTAGAAACCAGCGACTCAAAAATGGACTGCCCTTGCTCTTCAACTCTTTTCTGATCTAGCTAAAGATTTTAGGGTATATTCATGTAAAATTTAAGTTGGTAAAGATGGAACCAAAATATATATTTGGTTCAGAAGTTCTAAAATGAAAGGTGAAATGACTCTCCATCTTAACTAGTGATTTCATGGAATAGCTCCCCAACAACTAACAGAGGAAAGAAACAAAAGAGACACATACTTCATTTAAATTAAAAAAAAAAAAAAAAAAAACTCTTCCATTTGAACAACTATCCCCAAAGACAACAAAACAAGATATTTTGAGGGAGATTTTTTTAGGACATGCCCACATATCCTCCCATCATGACATATGTGGTATTCCAGGAGCAGAGAGGGTGAGCCTATTGAAAGTCCAGGTAAAGAAATCACAATATGAAGTAAGCAACAACAAGATAGGAAATCTGTCTTATGATTTCAGATGTGTATACAAATTGCTCTGTTCTTTTTAAAGTTTAAATGTAAGATATCTAATTCCACGTTTACATCTCAATGTGCAGCATGGAAACACTTAGATTTCTCCAGGCACAAGCATATTCTCGACAATGTCTCTCCAGGAGCCAGCAGTCAGTTCCTGTTAGGGTGTGTCTAAGGAGCGTTGGCTGAGTGAGATGTCACATTCCTCCGGTTTCAGCCACTTCTTCAGCTTCTCCATGTTGCTGAAATCTCATTGTTCCACTCAGAATTTGCCTTCTCCCAGGGATCACTTTCAAAGCATTTCATAGACTGTGACAAGCCAGAGGTAGTAAAAGGCTGATGAGTTTAGATTTCTTTCTCCAATCTCTTAGCCTTCCTGTCTTATAATGTGGCATCTCATTCCTATATGACATTCGATGCCGTATTAGCGGGTCCTGCTTGATCTTGCGATGTATCAAAGGTGCTTGACTGACAAGGAATTGAGTACAGCTTAAATTCGTATTTAATCACTACCACTTTTAAAACATTGAATCGCATAATTAGGGAAAATTCAGATAGACTTGAAAACTGCATATAATGATAAATCCAGATCTTACCGAGGCTGTCAGATATTGTTACCTCCCTTCCAATGCCGGTACCAGAAGGATTCGGCGATTCTCAGCATATTCAGAAATAACATTTCAGACTAAGCTATGAATGGGATGTCCTATTTTGGCCTTTTCTCTCTCATGTTTGCATGTTCCCTTCTCTTTTTCTTGAAAGATATCATTGAATGAAAAAGATAATACTCAATTAAAAATGATAATACTCAAAGCTCTCACTTTAATGATATAAAATGTCTTAATCAAGGAGAAAATTTGGGGAAAGAGGAAACATTTTGCGGAAAAGATTAAAAGAACATTTTTTTTTCCCAAAAAAAGCTATTAAATCTGAACTGGCTAATACCACTTCTTCCCTGTTATAGTGAAACTAAATCATCAGGAACCCCAACATTTTGCTTTTGTAAATTTAAGATGCCCCAGATGAGGGGGCTAGAAAGAGGATTTATTTTTCAATCATCAAGTTTCCTAAACAAATCACTCTATATACTGAGAGTTTTATTTCAGTGGGGGAAAAGGCCATACTTACGTTTCATTTCATTACCAAATCAGAGCATGCTCAATAAGACATAAAGATTGCATATTAAATACAAATCTGCTGATAATATTCACTAGATAACTATGCTAGATAACTATGCTGTTTTTCTCGGAGGGTGAAAGAGATTCAGAGTGCCTACTTTCCAATAAAATTATGTGTTTGCTGTAATATATTTCTTATGCCTTCTATAAATCTTTAATTTTACATTAAAATAGATGCTGGATTTTATGCTCCTGCAAGGAGAAACCCTGTATTTGCAAACAGAGGCACATGACATGAGATACATTCAAAATATTTTGCAAATAGAATATGCCAGAGTTAGCAGAAAAGTCTGCTTTGGGGGAAACTTCTATTATGAATAAAATTGTTGTTTGTCGCTTTTATTTTACCAAGAGGCAAATCAGTCATTGCATAGCCTGTTCTATTTTTTTTTTTTCTTGAAATCAGGTCACTTAATCCCTTCTGGGATGTATTCAGAATGAGAGCCTATATTTTTCTCTCAGATTAATCTGGAGAGAATTTTAAGTTGCAGGTCTTCATATAATAGGGCATATGGAAATGGAGTCTAAAGTGTCTGACACTTTTAATGATATAACTTTATTCAAAATGGCATTACTTGTGAATATGATTTAAATGAAAATGTAGATGAACTGAATCCCCCTATGACCTGAGCAGCAATAAAATTATATTCCTGTAATATGCCTTATACCTCTTATACCTAAATACAGCTGGTAACTTTGAAATGCCAGCATTTGTGGATGGAAACCTATTTCTGAGAATAATATATTACCTGTTCCTGGGACATAACAGTTATCATTCATTTTTCTTAGACATGAACCCATGTTTAATAATATTTATTATTTAAAGTTAGAACTAGCCAAATGCAGGAAATTCCAAAGTTCGGGTGGACAGTCAATTCTTTTTTTTTTTTTTTTTCTGAGACAGAGTCTCACTTTATTGCCCAGGCTAGAGTGAGTGCCGTGGCGTCAGCCTAGCTCACAGCAACCTCAAACTCCTGGGCTCAAGCAATCCTGCTGCCTCAGCCTCCCAAGTAGCTGGGACTACAGGCATGCGCCACCATGCCCAGCTAATTTTTTTTTTTCTTCTATATATATTAGTTGGCCAATGAATTTCTTTCTATTTATAGTAGAGGTGGGGTCTCGCTCTTGCTCAGGCTGGTCTCGAACTCCTGAGCTCAAACGATCCGCCCACCTCGGCCTCCCAGAGAGCTAGGATTACAGGCGTGAGCCACCGCGCCCGGCCGACAGTCAATTCTTTATTCACCATCTACTTGGCTTTTTTCATGTTTCTAAATATAGTGGTACCTTCTGAGGATGGAAAATGAGGTTGTTCAGCTTAAAAGCTAAACAACTATTGCATAATTATTAAACTGATACTATCTCTAGAGAAATCTGCAAACTACATTTTGTTTTCATGAAATAATCAAAATATATATTTGAATACTAATTAAAACCCTAATCACATAGGAAAAAGATACCAAAAAAATTGGTCTAGTGATAGATACATAGAGAAATAATTCTCAAATGCTGTGTAGTGAAGAATCAATTTATTTTGTTTTTAATTTCCAATGTTAAGAACGATACTTTTGTAAAAATAAAATAAAAATGATTATTAGAACATGAAATAAAAAATCAACAAAGGCACACAAAATACAAGCCCAGATTTTTATTACTGGATTAAAGAGTCAAAGAAATTACACTGCAATGAATATATTAATAATCAGAAGAAAAGCGTAACAGAAGAAAATTACTACCAAAGTTTCCAACTGCTTACTCTCAACTCCAATACTTTTCTCATCACAGACTGGCACCAGTTAACTCCCCATACTTTGAAACACTGAGATAGAATAATATCCTTGGAGTATCTTTCTCCTTATTTATCAGGTATTTGGCACATACCTCAGCATTTCTAAACAGTGTGCTATCAGCAGCACTTTAGTAAAACAAGTATTTTTTTTTTAATGTCTGTCTCTCCATCCTGAGTCTGTAGCTTGGGGCTGGTGTCAGGAGGCTGGTGAAAGTATTGTGCTATAGAAAAAATGTAAGATGTGGTTCCTACCCTGAAGAAATATAAGTCATTAGAAAAGGAAAGCATTATGCACTTCTTAATGAAGTGTTTTCTCAGTGTGGTCACGAATGAGTGGTATGCCTTCGACTTCTTTCAAGGCATGATTCCTTAGGTACAGCAAATACTGTAAACTGGCAGAAAAGTGTTTTATGTGTGTAGATTCTCCCGCACTTCCAATAAATGGATGTACCTGTGATCAACAAAATGTTTTTTAAAAAGCTACCTAAATTGACAGTAATGAAATCTAATAAGTATATATTCTATCAGCAAGTTCTAGAGAGATAGCTGCAGTCATAGGAAAAACATTCAGAAAGGGGGAAATCCCAGTACAAATTTTTAGCAAAGAAGTAGCAAAAAGGAGAGCTGACATGTTTGGAGAAAGCATTTGGTGGAATAGAAATTTGAGTTTGTGACAGAGGAATGGGGTATAACTTTTCTTCCTAGAAGTCCTTCTAGATGAAGAAAATAAATAGCACGAGTGAGAATATAATGCTATAACAAACTCTCCTATGGAAAACAAAATAGATTGTTGAGTTGAGTTGATTGAGAGGAAAATATGTAACTTGATGGTGGAGGACTTGGAACACTAGTTCAGTGTGGCCTTTATCTCTTAGACCAGGAAAAAACAAAACATTTCAACATAAGCATTAAAATCTCTGATTGACAGGGAGTAAATTCATAATGCTCAGTGTTCAGAATGACTCTGAAGTTGTCTCACATTCAAAGAGGAAAAGTATTACAATTGATTGCTCATGTTAGCCATAGCACAAGCTAAGGAAACAAGGGCAGATATTTATTTTTCCTTCCCCAGAGCCATGGTTTCTGAACTTGCCCAAGAGTTGAAGAAAACTTATGGGTTTTCAAAAATTCAGCTCTACAGACTGCACAGCGCTTAACAACTGATATATATAGTGGTGAGGAATTAAAAACGTTTGAGTACAAAAAAAGAAATGAGGTTTAGATGGAAAGCTATGCCTTGGGTACAAAGGCCTAGAACATGGGTGTTGAAGCATTATGACAAAAAATACCTCCACAACAAAACAAGAACCTCACTTGTGAAACATTTCAGAAGTCATAGAATATTAGACCTGAAAATTAACTTTAAAATATCACCATCCGCGTCTTTCCCTTTAAAAATGCAGAAACAAAGACATATAGAAGTTGTCTTTTGTCTGGAAATATCTGTTAACAATTTAGAGAACAGGAATGAAAATCACAATCTCTTGTTTCCCAGTGTTTCCACTCTCCATTTCAGACATCAACAGATTTAGCAAATCATTAAGTGTGAGAACTCAGATCAAAGAATCACAGATAATTCCCAATTTTTGAGACTGAATTACTCAGAAAAATGACATATCCTATTAGTAGAAATCTTTTTAATTTCAACTCTGATGACAAAATTTTTATTGATAAAACGAGTCATTAAAATATACTGCTTTTATTAGTAGAGGCATCTCTTCCCCAAGTAGACTAGATGGTGTATTTATCAGGATAAACTTAGTTAGACTGTAGCAACAAAGATCCCTAAAATCTCAGCAACTAAACCCAACAAAACCTTATATCTTGCTTTCACACAGCATACTTAAGGGTCTAGACTGTTCTTTTGGTGTTAACTCAGTATTTCAGCTCCTTATTGTGGCAATTAAATGCTTCTACGCAAAAATAACACACATCACTTTACTCACATTTCTTTAGCTAAAGCAAGTCACATGGTCATGCCAACTTCAAGGGAGAGGGGAGTGTAGTCCTCCTGCATGTATGGAAGAGAAGATGCTGCTAAACACAGAATGCCACCACCAATAACACATGCAATAAGATTTAAAGAAACTAAAGATGATAGTGCCTCAAATGACCAATATCTAACATGTGAATGTGTTCTGCTTTTTTTAGGCCAAAAGTCTTATGTGATTGCTATGCAATCCCTGAAGGTATTTTAGTCCAGGAGAATGTAAATAATTGGTAAAGCTATGTTTTTCTACTTCTCCATATGGCACATAGCTCAAAGGGCAATGCCGTAAAGGAAAAGTAAGTAAATTTCAGACCAAGATGAGGATACATTTTATGATAACATTACCCCAAATAAACAAACATAGATTTAAAAGACATGAATTAAAAAAAAATTATAATTCACCTATGAAATAGAAACATAAAGATTTACTACTGATTTTCCAATTAGGGAACAAGACATTATAGTATCTAATTAAATATGTATGTGTGTGTCTTTATTTTATTGTTGTTGTTAAAAAGCTCATGTTTGCATGTTATATTCCTGAAGAATTTTTAAGAGATTCTTTAAAAACTGTCAGAAGTACTATGTTTATATCATGTCTATTATATCTCAGACATAACCTTACAGGACAATTTTGGAAAAAAAGAAATTTAAATAAAAACAAAAAAAGATGTGACCCTTGAATTCTCAGACTTCAAATATTGGTTGGGCAGCTACAATAGCAATGCAAATGATTAAATTTGAGAAGTCCCACTGATCAACAAGTCATTTGTTGCCATGGTGCCAAAGGGCCACACTATGGTGTTTAGATAGCTAATAGATCATAGTTACGCATCCTTAATTTTTGACTTCTTTGTCTCAAAAATTTTAGAAAACATAATGACAAGAGGGAAAAGTGCTATTTGGTTATTTACACAGACTCTACATGATGCCGACATTTTGTTTTGTGAATTTCATCTCAGTTCTCTGGGAGCCAATGTGAGAAGCAGTAAGGATCCCTTCCCAGATTTTCATTTGCCTTTGAAGTTTGCTCCTCTGCAAACAAAGAATGAGGGGCTTTTACATGTTGCCACCTCACTGGCTTATAACATGGCAGAACAAGAAGCCCTCCAGTATGCCTGTGCCAGTTTCTTTGGAGTGGAATTTTCTAGAAAAATGTTGTGCATGCATGTACAATTTGAAAAGCAATGCCAACTTGTTTTCCAAAGCCGTTTTGCCAATTTCTCCCCTCCTCCTTCCCTGTGTGAGAGTCCTTTGTTTTATGAAGTTTATACAAGGGCAACTGACCCAGCAGGGCATACATCATGACTACTGGAAAAGTTTGTATTGGGGGAAACTCACAAAGACAGAATTTGTAGTATATGTGCCTTCATCACACTCAGAGGCAGCACGTAAAAAAAAACTGACCTGTCCAGAAGTCAGATTTGGGGAGAGGAACTCGATATTTTGTTCTGAAGGTTTTTATTGTAAGAATCACTATTAGGAAGCATCAGTTCCTCCCCTCCTGGGATGAGAGGCTCTGACACAACAAAAATAAGATATGGCAGAATCTTGGCCCTAGCTGTTTCCTGTCAGCTCAGCGTTTATAGCTGGGATGTAGCAGCTGCCCCTTCCCTGGCATGATTTGAGGACTGCAGTCCAAGCCTCAGTTGACCCCTTATGGGCTAAACCAGAGCCAGTTTCCAAGGAACTTTGAAGAAGGCCAGCTCCTTTGCTGGAAGGCCAGTCTTCAGGATTCCAGGGTTGCAAAAATTAACCCTTACCTTTCACTCCACATCTCTTTCTTTTTGGTATCATTTTGTTATTAATTTTTAACTTAATTGTGTTAAATTAAATAAGCGGGAGAACATTAGCCTGAGGCTGTGAATTCCTATGTTGGGGAGGGGGACCCTGCACCCTAACTTAGCATGTAAACAAAGCAAAACCTAATTTGAGCATTTTTTGGTAATGAATAGCCTGGTTTTAGCCAATCACACACAGCCAAGCTTCAGCCAGTCACAGGCAGACAACTGATCAGATCATGCCCAAATAAAACAAATGCCTCCCCAAATAAGGCAGATGCCTAGCTGTAGCCAATCAGATGATTTATCTTCTTTGCTTCCCTGTTCAGCCACAAACTCTTTTGTTCAGCCATAAAATCTTTTGCTATGTGGAACCTCTTCTGGTTCTGAGTGCTACTCCATTCATGAACTGCTTTTTTCCCAAATAAACAGTGTTAAATTTAATTTATTTAAAGTTTTTTTTTTCCACAATTGTATTAAAGTTAGATTACGTGGTAGCCTTGACTATAAATCTTTGAAAGTTAAGATTCTCTGGCCTAAAATATTATTAATTTTTATAAATTTTCTATGTGTTTCCAGAAACAGTATTTTAAATATATCAATTACATAAAACCTCTTAAATTATGTTGTTTAAAACTTCTATAGTCTTATTTTTTACTTGACTAACCTATGGACACCTTAGAGAGGTGTGTTGAAATTTCCCAGTATGCTGATGGATTTTTCAGCTTCCACTATATAGTTTTATAAATTTTCTGATTTATTTATTTTGGGCCTATTTTGCAAGGTGCATACAAGTTTATAACATATCTTTCTAGTGAATAAAAACTTTGATCAATATATAAATAATTCTCTTTATCTCTTGTAATGCTTTTTAATTTAAGTTGATTTTGTCTTACATTTTATACCCCTATCAACTTTCTTTTAATTCGTTTTCCATGGGCATTTGTTCTTTATTTTTATTTTCAACTTTTCTGTAACCTCTAGTTTAGGTGATTATGTTTTTAAAAGTAGTCACTTTTTTTTATACAGACGGAGAAGAATCTTTGAATTTTAGTGGGGAGGTTAGTCTTTTATTGATTATGGGTACAGATGTATTTGTTTTTATTTTTCTCTGTATATTTTATACCTATTTATATTTTTGTTTTTGGTGTGTGTTTGTTCACCCTTTCTCAATGCCATGACCTGAGTTTTATTTTTTCTCCATTCTATTTTTGATATCTACTGGTTTGGAAGTTCTGCATTTGGTTTCTATCCTTTTAGGGATTCCTCTGGAAATTTTAACATGCATTTTTAACTTAAGGTGTCCTAGTCAATATCTTAACTCTTCTCCTATATAAGACATGAACTTCAAACAGCTCCACTCACCCATTCTTTTAAATTAGAGTCTATTGTCCAGAATTCAGGTTTATCATGATTTTGTTATTATTATAGCTCATCAACTTTTGTTTGGATTTACCAAAATGTTCATAATTTTAATTTTTTAAAATTTCATTTTCCACTCAGACATACCTTCTGGAATTATTTTCTTCCTACCTGAATATATTCCTGAATATATCTCCTTAGGGAGGGTCAACTGCTTATAAACTCTCTCAGTTTTTGTCTGGAAAATGTTTTTATTTCACCGTTGTGCTTTCTCAAGTCGTACTTCATAGATTGACAGGTGTTTTCTCTTAGTACTATATAAATCTTACTCCCTGACTCCTGGCTTTCATTGTTGCTTCAGGAAGCCACCTGTCAGTCTAGCAATTATTCCTTTGTAGATGATTTTTGTCTTCTTTTTCTATAACTGACAGTAAGATCTTCTGTCTTCAGTGTACTATGAGTTTACTACAATGTGTCTAAATGTTTCTTTTTATTTACTTTTCTTGGGATTCATTGAAATTTTTAATCTGAAGACTAGTGTCTAAACAATTCTGGGGACAATTTAGGCATTATCTTTGTGAACATTCCTACTCCCATTCTTTCTTTTGCCTTTGTTCAGATATATATAACTATATCCTTCATGTATCTTAACCACTTTTTCATATTTTCTATTTCTTTTTCTCTTGGCACTGCATTCTAGGTAACTTTTTCAGATCTCTTTCCAGTTCACTAAGTAGCTCTTCAATTGTGTCTAATCAACTGCTAAAACCATCCATTGCAAAGCAAATCCATATCTGAAACTCTATGCCTTGGAAATAACACAAGTGCACATAGGTTTTGTATAAACGATGTTCCTTCCAGCCTTGTTTGAAATAGGAAAAAGAAAACTAAATATTTCTCAATAGAGAAAAGGTTCAATAAATTATACACATCTGTCCTTTTAAATTAATACTACATAGATACATAGCTGCCTAAATCAAGAGTGTTGCTTTGTATATTCCAACTTGGACCAGTGCCCATTTATACATGGTGGAAGCAAATAAGTTCCTCTGTGTGTGTGTGTGTGTGTGTGTGTGTGTGTGTGTAGTTTGTTTGCCTTCATTTTATTTTTGTCTTGGCATTCAGAAGAGGATGAGTTCAGCAAATATCCTCAAGATCTCCTGCATGGTTGTAGCTCACCTTTTCTGGGGCTTGCTTCTGCTTTCCCACCTGTGCAGCCCAGGTTTTGTCCTCTGTTCCCCTTGTGATTGGCCAATTTGAACTTAGGCTCTTGACAATTAGAAATATGTAAATATCCCCAGGCCAAACATTGTTACTAGCACTTTAATATTCTCTGAATTTGAGCTTCTCTCTTATTTCTGGACTTAGGAAAAGTTCTTATTTTCCCACAAGCTCAGAAATGTATCAGAGAGAAAAAGACAGAGGGAAAGAATAGGAGAGACACAGATTTTAACATTTAACCTAGAAATAGGGACTTAGTTCAAGAAATTATCATATATAATAAAGATGAAAATTCTATAGCACTAAAAGTCTTGTTATTATTGAGCTGGACACAGAGGCTTACTCCTGTAATCCCAGCAACTCAGGGAGCTGAGGCGGGAGAATTGCTTGAGGTAAAAGTTCTAGACAAGCCTGAGCAACACAGCAAGACACCTTCTCTAAAATAATAGGAAAACTTACCTGGTATGGTGACGTATAGTCCTAACTACTTGGGAGGCTGAGGCAGGAGGATCAT